>JADRCD010194323.1:8421-44501 GCA_019843815.1 Montemys delectorum | reverse complement strand
ATGGATGGATGGATGGATGGATGGATGGATGGATGGATGGATGGATGCAGTTCTGAGGATTAAACCCAGACCTTACACAGGCCAAGAAAGCCCTGTACCATTCAGCTAATCCTCTGCTACCTTTACTATCATTAAATAGGAGAACTGGATGAGAGCTTTATAGCCCCCTTCACTTTACAAGTTTGATCTCTCAGGAATTTCTGTTAACCTTCCAGGAGCATTCCAGTCCCTACAAAGCAATACATGGATGACCCATCCCTGACATGGTCCCTGGCATCTCTCTGTTTTTTTCAAATGACAAGTTAACTTTAAGAGGCATATTTTAGTGGGTCCATGAAAAGAGGAATCATCAGAACTTTAGAAGCCAGCAGAACAAAAGAGTCATCAGAAGTTTACCTAAAGACTAAAGAAGTCAGAAAGGATTTTATTCTAGAAGAATCAACTAATGTCCTCCTTTTGCACGACAGTGCCTGGAAGTCTTCATTAGCCTTAGTAAACCTACTGCACTGGAATGGACCTGTTAACAAGCTCCCTGGGTGATGTGGAGACATGCTGCTTTGAAAGACTCCCTGTTAGCTGCTGCTTCCTGGGTACTTTGAGAGAGTCCACAGTGTTCTACTCTCATCTCTGCTGCACCAGCCCACGGCAGTAGCAGGGGTATCATTGACACTTTTCCTCTCTATCCTCCTTCAGGAAAGACATAAGTATGTATGACATTCATACTTATGTCCATAACAGTAGCTCAGTTCTCCATGGCTCCACTTTTGCTCTTTCAAAAAGAAATAAAGAAAGAAAAAGCGTGTTAGAACTCCATGAAAGTTGGAAAAGGTGACTTCCGATTTATTGTAAGTTTTCAGAAGCAAATAAATGCATGATTTCTTCCTATCGCCACCATTGAGCAAGGCATTGCTGTATCCCTGCCACAAGAGTTCACAGCGCCAGTGGAAGGAGACACTGGCTGGGAACTGTCCCAGTGGAGCCTGGGGAGGAAAAGAGAGGAAGTTGGCCTGGTCTCCTTCCAGTAAGGCACTAATGAGCCTCTCTGGATAGCAGCATCCCTGTCTGAGAAACAAACTGGAAATGTGATGAGCTGTCATGATTCACTGTAGGGACATCTGAGGGGCCTTGAACTGTCCACAGCCAGCAGCAGGACTATGGGCTACGATATGGGATAAAAGGTAGAGAGGGAACAAAGAACAACCCATCCCCAGATCACCTTTTGCCTTCCTGCCTGCTAGCAGTTTCTCCTCCATGAGAGTCAATGCCTATGCCTACCTGGCTGCTATTCTCGGTGAACTCATATGCAAGGACCTGCATAGTAGCCAAGAAGAATAATGAATCTGGAGGTATCCAATTGAATCAGCAGCTCCAAGACACACACTACACAAAGAAGATAGAATGAGGATCTGCACTGAGGAGGAAAAACCAGGGTTTTCTGGATTCTGTATTGGCCCATGTAAATTAGAGGTCCTGTGCCCTAGGTTCAGGTAAGTTAGTTCAGGTCCTGGAGATTCAACTGGGTGGAACCATGTGATTCCGGGTGTTCTAGATCTGTGTTATCAAGAATAGAGTCATGATCCCATTATCATGGACTCAAGTCCCACAGATTTGACTAGGGGAAGGTCATTAGACCTGTGACAAAGGGAAGAGTGTGAGCTCTTAGAGTTTCTGCCTTCTAATGTTGGCTGTTTCCATAGCTTGGAGGAGACTCAAATAGCAGTGTAGTGTCCAAAAACAGAAGGATGAGTTGAGTGCACATCAAAGATTGCTGTGTTCATCTCTGGGATGCTATGTCACTCCCTCTGCCCAGGCCAAAAACCTCTTTCCCCAGGAAGCCTCTCCAGACCCCACTCACCCCCCACCCCCCGCCGATGAACATCTGTGTACCCTACAAGGAGCCTTTGAGAAGTCAATTCAGAATCCTGAGACTCTATCCACAATGCTGAGGATGTCCTATGTCCTATGAGACTGTAGGATTCCGAGGTCAATATTCTACTTCACATGCCTTTTCCTTTTCACTGTGCCCAAGAGAGTCCAGTGGATGTAGCCATCCATTGACACTGAATCACTCAGAGATTGCCCTAATGGTCTCTAAGCAAAAGCAGTCCATGTAAGGATAAGATACAAGGAACTTAGAAGGGCTCATTTCCTGAAGCAATTCTTAATGCCTGACTAAAAAAGAAAAGGGAGTATGTTTCATGTGCCTGCACCTGAGGAGATGTTGCCATTGACCTGTTACTGAATCCGCTCCCTTGTCTCTCAGCTCTAGTGTAATTCCTGGTACAAGTGTAGGTATTCATTGAGTGCATCAGTGGGAGGGATGATATCTGATGGCTCATTTTTCAAAGTGACCGGAGCCATCTTAAGTCATAAGGCAGATAACCAGGAAACACTAGACCCTGCTAGAGAGTCTGCTAGTATAGCCAGCTGAGCTGTCTCTAGCACATCTACAAGTTCAGAGTAGAAAAGGATGCCACCAAGCTTATCTCACAAGTTTCTGACACACCCAGGACACCATTCCAAAAAGCTTTAAAATAAAAAAAACAAAGTATAACATTAAATACAGAGCTGAAGCTGTCCATGACTTTTGTTGAGGAAATGAAAAGGACAGAGAGAAAGAGAAAACCTAGATGATTGTAAGATTGGACCCTCCTGATTACTCAGCCAAAGAGGAGGGGCTGGAGGGGCTTGTTATGTTGGGAGTCAAGACCTGTTCTCTGCACTCATTCTGCATAACAGCCATTATAGACTGATGTCTGGCTTTGCAAGGACATAGACTGCTTTGTGTTCACTATTTTAATTCTCTAATGCCTTTTATAAAGTGAGTGTCTTTGTTCCTCGTAGTCTGGAAAAGAGAAAAACAAGAGGCTCAAAGAAGGTAGGATTGAACAGTCGAGTATGGAGGAACATGCCAATCATTGCCTTCTGATCCTTCACACCGTTCTTGCCCTCTCTTGCTCTGGTCTGTTCTAACAAGGGTTGCAGTATATGATGGCCAGAGGGACCAGCACCTGCAGAATGCAAGGTCTCAGCAGTGGCATCAGCTGGCATCAGCTGGCAGCTGTATCCTCCAATAGACTCTTTCCCTCTGCAATGCCCCAGTGAATCTGAGTAACCACAGCTCCCCAGCACTGTCACGTACCATGAGCTGCTGGGCTATAGACTTTCTGCTTGGGTTTCTTCAACCATCAGGCAGTGTTAGCTTCCTTCTCTTCCCAAACTGTAGAGTAGCTCATTTTCCTCTTTGTGCATCTCTTAGCCCATCTGGTGCCTTTGCAATGGATCCTAACTGGTGGTTTCCCTATGTTTGGAATATTTAGCATGATTTTTGATGTTTCTACCTAAACTTAGACTGACACAAGGAAAGAGACCAAAACAAGAGAGCATGGAGCAGAGGAATGGTAAAAGAATGGAGAGATGTGTGCTATGCACAAAAGCAATGGTTAGCTCTCATTGAATATGGGAATAAATTCAGAAGCCCCTGCCTCTGCTCCCAGAATACTGTTCCTAAGGTAAGCAAGAGAATCCTTTCTAGATGGATACCTCAGGACTTCAACTTCCCAGCTTCATCATCTCTACTTTTGGGGTATCCTGTAATCTCAGCCAAACAATGTTTTCTCAGTAGTATAACTTCAAATTTTCATACCTGTTCCTACTGCTTAAAGATGAGATTGCCATTGCCCTGAGCATCTTCAGCTCCGAGCATCTTCAACTCTGAGCATCCTCAACTCTGAGGTCTTGCCTTGTTAAGTGTGTACTGCAAAGTAGCAGTAGTTAACACAGTCTCTTCACAGATAGAGTTGAGATCACTTGTTTATCTGTAAATAAAAGTTAGCAATGAAGCAGTTGGCTTTAGTTTGAAGATAGCTCCAGCTATCTTCTTCATTCCCAACTTAATCAGAGAGGAGCTGAGTTAATGGACAGTAACAGAAGGCAAGAGGCTTAGAGAGGCTTCATAGGGCTGGGATGGGCAGTAGATGAATGCTGGGGTCTCTTGACATCTTCAAATAGGGAGGGTTTTCAGCATCTTGTCCCTCCCTGTTGCCTGAGACAGAGAAGGGCATTCTCACTTCTTCTGAACTGCCTAAGCCACCATTTCCTCTCTAGGCTCTTTTTAAATCTTTTCTGTTCACCTGCATTTCTTGGCCTTTATACCCTTCCTTACACAAGACATCTTTATCTTGACAGACCAAATATATAGTCCCGGGATGAGGGTATACAGGTGGGGATAAAACCAGTGATTAGGTGTATTAGGGGCAAAATTTTTATTGGAATATAAGAAGACTGTGGGTACGCCATAACCCCACTCAGAGGCAGTAGAAAAGACTTGCAAGTGATCTGACAGTTTTCTAACTTATAGAAATTTCTCTAGCTCTGATAATACCTGACTAATACAGATGTAGAGGCTCACAGCCATCCATTGAACTGAGTACACGGTCACCAATGAAGGAGTTAGAGAAAGGACCTATGGAGCTGAAGGGTTTGCAGCCCCTTAGGACGAACAACAATATGAACTAACTAGTACCCTCAGAGCTCCCAGGGACTCAACCACCAACCAAGGACTATACATGGTGGGACTGATTGTTCTGGTAGCATGCATATAGTAGAGGATTGCAAATTTGATCATCAATAGAAGGAGAGGACCTCAACCCTGTGAAGGTTCTGTACCTCAGTGTAGGGGAATGCCAGGGCCAATAAGTGGGAGAGGGTGGGGTGGCAGGCATGGGGAGGGGGAGGCAACAGGGATTTGTTCTTGTTGTTTTTGTTTGGTTGGTTGGTTTTTGGAGGGGAAACTGGGAAAGGAGAAATTTACATGTAAATAAAGAAAATACCTAATTAAAAAAAAAAAAAAAGAAAGAAATTTCTCTAAAGATCAAGCCAAGAGTTGGAGACCAAAGGCCAATGTGTTTTCTTCAAAGCAATGGCATGGCAGAGCATATGGCCATGGGGATGAAGAAGTCAGTAGGAATCCAATAAACAGTGCCCAAAAGGCTGATCATGAAGTTAGGCCTTATCAAGGAACAAGAGTTTCTTCTTGAGTCTCCACCACTCCCCCTCTACAGGCATGCAGCCATGCATCCCAATATAAACAGTCCCAAATGACATCTAAAAATAGCCACAGCTTGAAAATTTAATAAGAAATATAGGGTGTTGTCCCATTTGATTTTATCCTGTAGAATGAAAGATTAAAATCTAAAATCATGCTTTACTTGGCTCTACAATTTTTGCCTTTGCTTTATGTGGAGGAGCATCATGCAGATTCCCAAACTCTTGGGAAATAGATTACAAAATAGATTCCTTGTCTCCTTCCATCACACTCTCTATCTCCAGGAAGTTTGATGATTTGCCTTAGTAGGTCTTTCAGACTGCTCACTGGACTGTCATGAACACACGTCCCAGCTATACTCCATTAACTCCATGTCCCCTCACTCTGTCCAGAGAGTCATCTAGTACTCTCACAGTCTCCAGAGAAGGCTCAGCCAGAGAACAAGTATGTCTATAACTAGATATGTGGGGACTCTGGGTCCTGCCACATCCTCATCCAGAGGAGGATGGGACATTCTGGAAGCACAAAGATGGGAGTCCAACTGGGAAGAAAGGCAATGACAAATACTGAAACTGCTTTCTAAATATAAGAGATAAGTTTCCAGTTTTGATGTTTCTGGAAGCACTTTAGTTTATATTTAAAAGCAAACACTAGCATAGATATTTGCTGTAGCAAGATGTAACTACAGAGATCTATACAAGCAAGGGCAAATGCCCAGAAATCATGGGGTTCTGGGCTACAGAGGCCATAATCAAGACTGCAGGTCTTCCCTTCTTCATGAAAAAGGCCAAGAAAGAGACAGCTCTCTCTAGCTAAATGGCATGGCTTTGGTCTCCTAGAGTGTAAATCTTCAGTGAGGGGTGGTATCTGGGCAAATGGGACTGGGTGGGCTTGGCAGATGGCACAATGCAAGGGAAAAATAGCAATGCATGGTGAGTTTACACATTAAGATAGAACAGCTTGAGGAAATCTTGTTTGGGATGGAACAAAATATGGCTTATTGTATGCAAAGGAATTAAGCATGGTGATGTCTAATAAACTTCACCAGAAGGAAGTTAGGGAACCTAGACCTTCCTTGCCTCTGAACTTCTTAATGTAGTTAGTGATTGGACTTATGTGAGCAGTGTACATTAAAGATGAATTTCCTTCAAAGCACTCTGGCTGACAGAGTAGTAGAAAAAGAGTTGGGCTAGATTAAGGCAAAAATAAATGAGTATAAATTATGTGTCAGATAGTTTATCAGTTTGAGTGGGAGAATTAATCTACAATCTGTTTGTCTCAGAGTGTAAAGTACAGACTGTAGCGGTGGCAGCAAGGCGGCACTAGGGTTGAGAAATGGTTCAATTAAAAGAGTCAAGAATCACCTCTGTGAAGGCTCCTGCATCATCATTAATTCAGCCACATTACCTTCTGCAAACATTGCACAAAGTCCTGTTTGCAGCCTTCAACGACTCAGAGAGGAGGGCCAGCTGCCAGCAGGACTGTTGTGGCTCCTTAGGGAAATTAGTGATTTTCCTACTTGACCATATCCTAATTTAACCAAGTCCTGCCCATAGCAGCTGTAACTGTTAATGTTATATAATCCTGGAGGAGTTTGATTGGAAAGATGAAGATACCGCAACAAAACAAACAAGACGAGACACCAATTAGCTACCCATGAGAAGCCAAAGTTTCCCTGTGGGTCTGGGATGGGTCTCTGACACTCTGCATTTATATGAGCTCCTGGGCTGCACGGACATGGTTTGCCTCTAAACCACCTTTCAGTAGTACTGATCCAGATTCTTCAGGCGTGAAACCCATGAGTAACACCTGGAAACTCATTAGACACGAGGACCCCAGACCTCCTAGATCAGTCTCTGCATTTTAATAGTATTCCCTGGTGGTTTGCAGGCTTGTTTACAGCTAAGACATGTTCTAATGCAGCCTCTACTTGGTTTTCTTAGAAATCCTCCTCATCTCCCCTTCCATGTATGCCTACCAGTGTTTAGGATATGAGTAGTCAGAGAGTACCTCAGCTCTGGCATGAATTTCTCCTTACTTCTGGTTCTCCTGTGAAAGAGAGATCATCGAAGGATAGTAGTCAAGTAGGAAACCCAACACAGAAAGAAGAGATGAGAGGAAAGAGGACAAAGGTGGAAAATTAGAGAAACTAAGAGAGAGTACAGAAGTTGTAAGCCAGGACTGCTGAGCCAGAGCCTAATACTTTCCAGACCAGAAATCTAATGATGCTGGCTGGTGAAACAGACCCTGAGCCTGGCAAGTCTTCCTCACAGAATGTCTAGGCAAACATGAACAATGAGACCTACTCTGCCTCATTCTTCTATACACAGAAGTAATTACCCAACAGACAAATGTTGAAGCATCTGACAGCCCTTCCAAAGAGCCAGGTGAGCCTTAGGAATGCATTATTCGTGGGTATGAGGTTAGAAAGTAACCCACTTTTTAAATCACTGTTCTATTGCTGTGAAGAGACACCATGACCAAATCAGCTCTTAAGAAAAGAAAATATTTAGTTGGAAGCTTGCTTACAAGTTCAGAGGATTAGTCCATTATTGTCATGGTGGTATGCATGATGACACTGGAGCAGTATCTGAGAGCCACTTCCTGACTTGACTTGCAGGCTAAGAGAGAGAATTAGACCTGGTATGAGCTTTTGAAACCTCAAAGCACACCCACAGTGATACACTTCCTCCAACAAGGCCACACCTCTTCTAACAAGCCACACCTCCTAATCCTTCTCAGATAATACCACTCTCTGATGGCTAAGTATTTAAGTATATGACCCTATGGAGGCCATTCCTATTCAAACCACCACATCTAATAAGATAAGTGCCAGAAAAGGGATGACTTTGGTTCTTATCGCTAGAGACATTAGGTACACAAAAGAATGCAGGTCAGTCCGAGCAGTCATTTCTCTTGGCTTTCTGGAAAGCTGATATGTAGAGTTGATATAGAGAGAATCTTCCACAACCTAAATTACCTGAGATGGGCAAATGGAACAGAAGTCTCCATTTCTTCAGAAAATGCAGAAGGAGGTTTGCATTGCAAGAAAATGAGGATAAGTTTGTATGCCCTAAGAAATTCACACACATAATAGGCTTAGCAAGCTCTATTTTTGAGTCTTGCCTTCCTGACTATCTCTTGGCAGCTGTATGAAAGAGGTGTCAGTGATGTAGAAAATACTTTTGGCCAGCTCAGACTGCTCAGACTACTAGTCTATAAGGATCCTGAATAGAGGTAACCAACCTGTCAGTATGCAGTTATCAAACAGTAGCCACTGGAGCTTCCTCCTCTACATCCTAAAGATGCACAACACACACACATACACACACACACACACACACACAGAGAGAGAGAGAGAGAGAGAGAGAGAGAGAGAGAGACAGAGACAGAGACAGAGACAGAGAGAGACACAGAGAGAGACAGAGAGAGAGAGAGAGAGACAGAGAGAGAGAGAAACATACCCACACAGAGACAAACACACACATACATACACACCAATTTATAAGATTGTATTTTTCTTTATGTGTACAAAGTCATGGGCTTCATAATTACATTTGCATTCAGAATTTATGTGAAGATTAAATGGCATTCTACACAGGGCAACTCCTTATAAATTCTAATTGTCAGTTCTTTGTCAAGCTAACCATCCCTCATACTGTAAGTCTGTCATCAATGAAAATGCAAGCATGGTGCAGAAATTCTGGTACATTTGGGGTATGATTTTTCTCACCTAACCTTATCCAGTCATTCTATGCAGTTGTCCCAGCAGAAGATTGATGGCATGATCACTTTTGGTTTTGACACTGGAAATGTTTGGTCTCAGGAAGAAGAGAAGTATACAGGCTATGTCAAAGTATGAAACCTCTGTCCCTCACCTCTAGCATAGGGGCAGAGAAAAAAGACAGAAACGGGATAATCTATAAGCAGGAAGTTCTAGAATCAACATAAGGAGCTCTTCAGTCTTCACCCTATGTCACGCAGAAAGTTTTCCTATTGCTAGGACTCAGAAACAGCACAGAAGCCAGCTGAGTCCCTGAATCCCAACTGGTCTTTGTGTGAGCACTGTGGAGAAATTCTGTTGCTTCCTTGCATTTGGGCATTTGGCAGCTTGCAATTGGTCATTTGATGACTGTCTTGCAGAAACGACATATGCTGTGCTTTTGTGCCTTTTAAAGAAAATCATCTTGCTTACTCCATTTGAACTCCTTTGAACACTGCAAGACATCTCTAAAACCATCAACCCAGGCAGAGGAATCATGGGTACAGAGATGGGTTAGAGTGTGCCTGTGTATCAGTTAGACTTCTTAGACCCAGCATGGGATCTGCCTTGGAGTAAGTATAGACAGAAGGTAAGGACCAATAGTTCACTGAGTCCAGGAAAGAAACTGGGGACCTGAAGCTTAAAGAATAGAGTCCAGAAGAAATACAAAGCCAAAGGATACAGCAAGTATGTTACCAATATGCCAATTGCCCTAGTTACAAAAGAGATTGTGTTTGGAAACTGATCCTCTATGTCTGAAAAATGTAGTAAAATATTTTCCTCTGTTCCTCTTTCTCTACAAAAAAAAAGCATAAGACACCTCTAGTGATCATGCCTGACCTCATCTGCTCCTAACACCTCTACATTGACCCCCATCCTAAGTTAGAGACACTGGAACTTGCTGGTGAACTTCAATGTTAAAGTGAGAGGTAAGGATCAAACTGGACATCAAGCTTTTGGTCTCAACTGCCATCAAATGATTGTGCCACCTACTGAGATATGGAAAGGACCAGAGAGCTGGCGCAAATTGGTGTGCCTAGCCAATTATCCATCATTTTCTAACTTGAGCTCCATGAAAACTGAGATATCTTTTCTATGCATCATGGTTTTAGTATCCACCAGAACAATGCTTATAATAAAAGTAATTGTAAATACACAATGAATGGATGAATTATGAGGGATAAAGGCATGTGTCAGAGGAATGAAGGAGAGAAGTGTGTTTGGGATAGAAAGATTGCAGTTCAGTTTGGGAAACCTTGAATTTATAAAGCTCAGGAAACATTAAACTGAAGAAACAGTGTAGGTTGTTGGAGTCTGGAATTTAGAGAAGTGGTCAAAGATAAACTCTCGCCCCACGACAGAAGGCCTGTGTCCAGCATCCCAAGCTGTTCCTCAGCTGTAACAGATAGTGAATTACCCAGCACTGTGCTGAAGAAACAATCAATATTCGATTTTTTGTCTCTTTTTTCCAGAAAGAAACAGATAGACACATTAGTTTTTTAAAGAATGACAAGAATCTCTTGTCATAACTCTTATAAGATCCCAGAGATGTTGATTCTGGAGTGGTTTGGAACAAACAGGATCAGGACTGCTTTCTGGGCATCATTCCTCTCAACTGTTCATGGGGCTTGCAATTCACTCAACATGATCTAACTTTTTCTCTGTCCTCAAATAATGGGAATCTCTTCTATATTATTCCAGAGCACAAATAAAAGACTATAAGTAGAGGATACAGTGAAAGTTAGTTTAAGCCTAGCATTAGAACTAGAAAAGCAAATGGAATGCACACACAAGGTTTGACGTTAATCAGGTATGTTACCTTGGACATCTAATTTGTCTTTCTGTACTTCAACTTGCTCATCTATAAAGAGTTTAGCACTTTACCAGGCTGTACTTGTTGATAGACTAGACTAGCCTGACAGCAGGTGTGGCCTTGAGCTCAGAGGTTAGCCTCACTCACAGTGGAAGAACTTGACAATGGATCATCACATAAGGGAAGAAAGCTCTCAGGGTAGAGATGGGCTGTGTCTCATTTCGGGACCTGAAGTCTGAACAACACTGTTCTCTGTGGCTCAGGCCCTGTGGCCAACCCCCCTTACCCAGACTCCCAGAATAGAAGTCTAAGTTTGTTGCACTTTACTTAGTGGCTCAGAAGAGGGAAGAAGAGCAAAAAATATACAACACTGTAAGTTATTCTTCATGGATCCTAATGACAACAGTACCAAAGATAATGCCACCAACCCAATAGACAAGGATTGCTGAGATCAATGCCTCCTCTTCAAGCCAGGAGTGATAGCCTCTCCTCACATACTTGTCTAAATACACTTATTATTCCCGTGGTAAGAGGGGTGCTAAGAATCCAGAACTTGGATTCTGGTTTTAGAAAACAGAAGCATTTCTCAGGTACCAGGTTAAATTTATAACCCAATTCTGCTTGTTCTGAGGGCCCTATAGTATTGGGTTAAAGGAGATTATATAACTTCTCCTTGTGTGTATCTCTTTGGGAAGGAAGAGGTGATCAGAAAAAATCAGAATTTGAATAGTGTTAAGGTCCTTAACCACAGCAATATCAAAACCTGCTCTTGACTTAACGACATGCTATTCAAAAGATGAATAAAATGTGATAGGCAAATAAACAGATTCATCCCTCAAGTTCCTAGGATGTGGAAGAGGATCATTTGGGACAAGTTTGCCCAAGAAATCAGGGAGTATTGCTATGTGCATGAAGGCAGACTCAGCCTTCTTGATGTTTGCACCATCTAATTTGAGTTGTCTCCTTGATGGATGGGCTAGAATAGCTGTTTCTTGGCGGGTAAGGGATTCAGAGTCTGCTTGGTCCACACGTTTTTGGCAGGCTGTCTGTCTTGATTTGCTGCTTTGAAGGGCCATTGCTCGGAAAGCTTTTGTTATCAGAGGAGTGTAGGGCTGTTGGGTCATGTCTGTTTCTGTTCTCTGCAGACATTCCTCTCCAGGCTCAAAGCTTTGCTATCTTTATTATTCAAGCTGGGAGGACAGCCCAGCTGATGGCTGGGCAAACCTGTCCATCCATTGTCAGCAGGTGATTCTGAGATGAGTTGGAATCTTGCCGTTCACTGCTTAGGACTTGAGTTGTCAATGAACTTTGGTGGGACTGGAGACAAGAATAGACTGACTGCCATGCAGGACAGCACATCATACATTATTCATAGAGCAAGTATTTCTTGAGCTCCTAGGTTTTTTTTTCAGGTGCTGGGAAGAGATACAGAATGATGCTTGTTTTCCCTAAGAATAAACCAATGAGCACAACAGCATATCAATGAGTCACACTAGAGGGAAGCACCAGAGTATTTGGAGTCTTGGAAGAGCATCCTTCACAGGACTATTCTGCACTAGCCTAGGGTAGAGGGCAGTGAATGCTGTGATAAGGTTAAAGGAAAATTCACCCTGGATACACTCACCCCATTAAATATACTGTTGTGAAAACCAAATGACTTTTTCAAAGTTGTAGGAGGATTGTGTAAGTGGAAAAATCAAAGGGGAGGAACTGGGTTGTTTTAACTGTCAGTCTCTGATGATAACACACAACAGAGTTCTCTAGTGGGTATGCAAAGATTTGATTCAGTGTGATGCCTCCTAATCCCTGTGGGTAGCATTTCCCTGCACTATCTCATCTTTATAGAATATCTTTCTCTCAAGTTCCTTGTCAATCTCCAAACAATAGATATTTGTTTTTTGATAGCTTGCTTGTTGAGTAGTAGTAGCCTTGCTCCAGCCTTGCACAGAATCCTCTCCAAAGGAGTCAGTGTATAGTGCCCCCATGGCCTGGCCTAGTAGAAAATGAGAAAGAAATGCTACTCTTTTGAGCCTTAAGCCCACAGCTCAAGCCTACAGTGTACATGGCATTTGAACAGTCTTAATTTTACCCTCAGCCTGTTTCACGTGTGGAAAGCTTATCTTTCCAACTGTACCATAAGTTCTTCAAGGGCAAGGCCAGTGCCCTTTGGGTGCTTTTCTTCACTCTTCATTGGCTGACATTATGTAAAGCACCATGCCTGTCACTGTTTTACCAGCGAGGCTGATCAAAATGAGGCTGCTAATTTCATCTGTGGAGTTTCATTTGCAATTAAATGGATAGTGATGCCTTGGTTATAGCTTAATTAATAAATTCAATAAACATGAATTAAGAATCTATGATGAGGCAGACTCTGTGTGTTAAGCACTGGCTCTCCAGAGATGAATGACAGCTCTTGGCTCTCAAAAAGTTCATAGTCTAGTAAGAGACAAATAAACAAGTGTGAATGCATAGTTATAATGTAGGGGGTAATTGCCAGAGAATAGATTTGTTTAAAGGACTGTGAAAACCCAGAGGAAGGAGTGAGAAATGAGGCTTGCTGACATGATGGATCATTTTGGTTTTGAAGGATGCAAACAGAAATTTTGAGGAGTAGAAGAAAAGTATCACAGGCAAAAGCAACAAGGGTAGCAAGGGCACAGCTGTGTGACAAATCAGGAAGCCATATTGGAGGGACTGGGACCCGGGCCATGTGGTGGGGAATGGATTCAATGGGTAGGGGTGGGGTCTTTCCAATCAGTTCAAGAATTTAAACTTCATGAAGTTCTGGAAGAAAGCCAAAGGAGATGCTTAGCGTGGGGGATACCATATGAGATCCTATCTGTGAATAAATATCCATTGATTTGGTTTTGCTTGGAATGCTAAGGAAAACTCCACAGGGCTGAAGAATGGCTAGCCTACTGAGTACACTAAAGGGCAGCTATGACAGGGACCAGTTTATAAAGGAGATGTGTTAAGTCAGACATGACACCTCATGCCTGTAATCTCAGGAAGGTAGAGACAGCGGGATCAGAAACTCAGGCTGCTCCTGAACTCACTGTGTAGTTATAAATGACTCCTTCTCAAAAAATGAATGAGATGTGATATCATCTGAGATTATGCTGATGACAGAGAGAACCCTTCAAGTAAAAGGAAGGAAACAAGGGATGGTGAATGATTCAAAGAGTGACACGTTTGCTAACTACTACGACCTTTTATACAAACACAGCAACATGTATGTAAAACAAGTCAACATGAACATTAATTAGGTCAATTACAGATGCTAACAAAATACAGTTTAGAGTGTGCAGAAAATGCAAGTGATTAAATACAATGAAGAGCCTGCCTGCTAACCTGTGGCCAAAATGAATCTTGGCACAAGTCACTGGTCTCCTCCCAGGCACATCCAAATTCTGCTGCATCAAAACCTGTGGAAAATGTTGTTAGAAGAAAATTTTATGTACAGTATGATCTCCCCTTCCATCTCGGACATATTCCTTCTAGTACTTCTGATAGGAAATCCTAATTCTCTGGCATTAGAGAAAGGGACTAAACAGAGAACATCACAAGCATAAAGTACTCCAAGAGGGCTCAAACGGTGACAGCCCCTCATGGGAGTCACTGAAGTCCACAAACTCATCCTCCCCTCATCCTTCCCATCCCTATTCCCAGTCTCCTCCATGTTTCATAGTTAATTGAGAAAAGCTGAGCCAACAAAACACTGCCAATTCATTCATTACCACCAGCAACATAACCGTTAGATGGATCATGCATTCATGTCCTCTAGCCCTGGAATAGCATATTTACTCTGTGTTGACATTTCTAGGAGAAGCTGAATTGCAAGTGAGCGAGAACTCTCAGCTGTGAAAGATGGAGGTATGAAGAAATAATTGATGGCAGTAGGTACAAGCTGTCTGCTGCCGTCATCTTCTCCTCAAAGGGTTCTCCCGCCCAAACTCCCATGAGCATCTGAGGACTATTTATTTCAAGTGCAGACAACATGTTTAAGAGAAAATGCAAGAAGAGATGTTATTTAGGTGGGAAATGAAAAGTAGCTGGTAATATTAAGGTTCAGAGTTAAAGTTGCAGAATATTGTTTCATGAATTGGTTTATTAAACACACATCCAATGCACATCTGACTTTTACTGTGCCAGGTATCACAGTGCAGATTCATCAACAAGCAAAGCAAGGGCTCTGCCATCTGCAAGCTCAGAATCAGGAGGGTATGGATGTATTAACCAAAAACTACAATGCAGGATATAATGTGATCACAATGTGTCATTGCTCTATATGTGGCAGGAGAGAGAATTAAAGAGTTCTCATACTCCAGAAGTCGGAGAAGGCTAGACAGGGGAGTTAAGTAGTTGACTTAACTTCCAAAACTAAAGAAACTGCAAGAAAGAAGAAAAAGGAAAGGGAGGAAAAGGGGAGGAAGAGAAGGAGGGAAGGAAAATGCATTTTTATAAGTGTGCATTTACTGATCGTACAATCATCCAGGGAAACACTACTGACCTTGTGCTGTGTTTATGTTTTCACTTAATTCATAGATTCATGAAGGAATCTACTAGTAGGAACTAGTATAAAGTTACACTGCAATGTCACATTGCTTTTATCTAGCACTCGCTCATGAATGCACTCCAGTGAAATACAATTAACAAAAAACATTTTAAAAGAATTATTGCCTGGTATGGTGACAACATACCTATAATCCTAGTACTTAGGAAGCAGACGCAGGCAGATCTCTGAGAGTTTAAAGCCAGCCTGGTTTACATATCAAGTTCTGGCTGTAGATAGTGAGACATTGTTTCAACAAGAAAACTAAAGAACAACAACAAAATACTTTGGGGAGCTGGAGATATGGTTTTGTGGTTCAAAGCAGCTCCTGCTTTTGCAGAGGGTCTGGGTTCAGTTGCCAGCACCTATACAGTAGCTCACAACCACCTGTAATTGCAGAAGATCTGATCCCCTCCTCTGACCGCTACAGGCACCAGGCACATACATGGTGCACATACATACCTGCAGGCAAATATCAAAGCAAATAAAATAAAAAATAATTTTTTAAAAAAGAATTATCACTTGATTGTAGAGAACCGTCCGAACCGTGCCCTAAAGATGGCGATGGCTGGCCGAGAGTTTTGAGATAAACAACACCTGATTTGGCTTGTAGGTTGTGCTTCTGAGTGGCATGATCTTCCCTGGCCTATGGGGAGATGACACGTGGCATGAGTTCATGGGCTCCTACTAGGACATAAGCTGTGCCCGGGTAGGAATTGTGGGCTCACCTCCACACAATGCTGACTGTAAAGTATCCTGAGTAAACCGCTAAGAGAAGGAACTGGTTGTATCGTGTCTTAATTCCTGATGGTCAGGGTTGGCGTGGCACACTTGATCTTCTATTGTCTGGCTATATCATAATTTATCTAACTGAAGCCCCACTGCTGATTGTTTAAATTGTATTTACTTAAAATTATTATGTTATTATCATAATATACTAAACATTTCTAATACTATTTTACACAAATGCTTTATTATTATAATTAATAATTATAATTATAATTAATAATTATAATTAATGAGAGGATTTTTGTAATGGCAGTAGCACCTTGATGTACATGGATGTTAGAATCCAGTATCTCCTGCAGATACCAGCACAGATGTGCAAGTACTTTGCACAGATGCCATAGCATATGCTAATGATCTTCAAGCATCCTCCTGTAATGTACTTTACCACCTCCAGATTACTTGTATCACTTCTTAGAATGTAAATTGTTGTTAGACCACACTGTTTAAGGAGTGCTTGCAATAAGAATGTCTGTGCTTGTTCATTACAGGTATAATTTTTAAAAAATATTTTGGATGCACAGGTGTTTAAATGCACAAACATGGAACCCAAGGAACAGGAGTCTGACTATATGTGTGTGTGTGTGTGTGTGTGTGTGTGTGTGTGTGTGTGTGTGTGTATGCATAGATGTAAACATATATAAATACATATATATACAGGAAGCCTTTCACTTCATAAATGATGAAACAGGCCTCCAATGAGTTTCAATATGATTTTCCCCAAAGCATGTGATTGACTAATTGAAGGCCTTGGTTTATAAACCTAGCAATAGTCACTTGGGAAGGAAGAGTCGAAGAGGCTTATCTGAGACCTGATTAGCACAGAAGGCCCTGGAAGGCTGGTGATGATCAGTAGGAGCTGAGCAACTAAAAGTAAACAGGACAGAGGAGTGATGGGGACTTGATGATGTCATGCATGCACATGAGAACTTTCCACCCAGGGAAATGACTCTGGCCCATCAGCCTTCAAGAGTGATAGCTGTGGGATGGGGGAGGTGGGGAAGATGTGATTGATCTCTTACACAATATCTGACTGCATCAAGAGACTTTACAAAAACTTCATGTAGCCTGGTGTGGGAAGCCCATTACAAAGGATCTGACCAATGAAGTTGGTCCTAGAGAGAAGTAGAATACTGTTTGGGGAAAGGAGGCCGGAGAGAGAGCTCAGAGGCTAAGAGCACTTTTATTTTTATCTGTCCACTCACAACCATCTGTCACTTCAAGTCCAGGGAATCTGACACCCTCTTCAGGCCTCTATGGACTGGAACCCACATTCATGTACACATACACAATTTAAAAAATGAAACTTTTTTTTTAAAGAAAAATACTCTTTTCTCTTACACAGGAATCTCAGTATCCCTGGATTAGCTACTTGTCTCATTGCCACAATAAAACAACTGACAGAGGCAACTTAAGGGAAGAAGTGGTCGTTTTGGCTCCGAGCTCTAAGAACAATGATACACCACAGGGAGTCATGGTGGTGCTCATGTGCTCAACAATCAGAAGACTAATGCTTACACTCAGATACCATTCTCTTTTATGTTCGCTCTGATGCTGAATGGAACGGTATTGCCCAGTTTGGTCGGTCTTCTCACCTCGTTTAACTGTTGATGGTCAAGATTAACATCACAGGTCTCTATGACCAAAACGAGATTATTAAGAAGAAGCCACAAAGATGATTTACTATGTTTTATAACACCAAACCTTTGGAGATGAGAATCCAGATGGAAAACTATGACTGTGTTAATGCTATATCTGATGAAGAGTAGACAGGCATATAGAACTTTGACTGGAAGAAAGGGGTGTGATCTACTCAGAATAAGTAGAGGTGGATTTAATGTGGCCTGTTTCAAATCCTCTGTGTCTGTCTTCAGAGAGAAGGATTCTCAGGTAGACCACATAGCCTGCTGCAGAGGACACTAGGTGGGATGAACGAGAAGGAAGTTCTTGTGCTTTTGTTAAATACTCCAGGCCATATTCTGTAGTTATCCTAAAGCCCAGCAACACAAGTATGGCCACTCGTAAAAGCACGGCTTATAGTATGAACAAGGGAATTCAGTGTCAGGGAAGAGCTGAACATGTCATGGTACCTTCAATGTCCCAAGCTGTGTTCTGTGATGGCTTCTTATCTTGCTTAGTGTTCTACTTTCCCTGGAATCATTTCTTTCTCTCCTTTTCATAGTCTCCTTTAACACCGTGGCTATATTCTCCTTTTCTGTTTTAGTGATCTATTGCAACACAGCAAAATTTAGTAGCATACAATCACCTTCATCTGATGACAGACATTCTTTTCTTTATAGTTCACTTCATGGTAGCGTGAAAGCAATACACAATCAGCAGAAATTGTGCTTCCAATTTAGAACTTTTATCTTGTCTTAGACCCAGGATATGCAGTATAATCCTATCTCAGGCTGGACAATGCCAGAGAGTGGCAATACCTAGGAAGACACGGGACCATAATGGTAAATAATCCATATGCTAGTAAGCTCTAAATTGCTAAGAAGTGATGTTTAGTAAGCTAAGTGCGTAAAGCACATGCACCCTCTATGATGGGTTTATCAAGATACAACTTCTTCATAAACCAAGAGTGTCTATAATACTGTGAGTGGGGCATCAACTGGGGATTTGTGGGTATATCTGCTACAAGTGATATTGACAGGGGGCACTTGGTAGTTGATAATCACTGCCCTTAGGCTAGATTGAAGGATTCCAGAAGCTTCTTCACGTTCTTAGAGCCATGGTGGTGATGACTGGAGAGTGGTCTCAGCTGCCCCTTCCCTGTCCCCACATACCCTATGGTAGAGACAGGAGACAGGCAGCTAACAGCTTCCAAATGTATCCATATGAAGAGTAAGTAGCAAATGCCTCCTGAAAGCTGTTCCAGAAGTACCTGAGCCCTGGTTTGAACTTACCCAGACTCTTCCTTTTTTTAGTCCAGACCCAGACACTGGTATTGTTCACCCTTCCAGATGTGGAATCTCAGACAACTCCGATTTGTTTCTCTAACCCTTAGGACTGTCAAAACGCCTCAAAGGGTTAATGTGTCTGCCACCAAGTGTGATGACCTGAGTTCAATCTCCAGGACCCACGAAGTGGAAGGACAAAACCAACCCACTCCTGCAAGTTGTCCTCTGACCTCCACACAAGTTTAGGATGTGTGTACCTACACATATACAAAATAAATGGATGTAACAGAAGAATTTTAAAACAAAATTTCACTTCTCTTTGATGTTTTCTCCTGAAAATGGACATTAAGATGCACTCAGGATGAGGGAGGGTGGGAGAGATGGCTCAGCTGGTAAAGGCACATGCTGCCAAGCCTGAAGACCTGAGTTTGGTCACATAGAACTCAAATGGTGAGAGGAAAAAACTGAGTGCCCCAAGTTGTCCTCTGATCTCCACAAATGTGCAGAGGGAGGCACAAATCCTTACACGTGCACACAAAATAAACAAATAAGATACTATCTTCTAAATCAGGAGGGGAAAGAGGAAGAGGAGGAGGAGATGGAGTCAAACTGTCATGAAAGGCTCATGATCCCCGCACTCACAGAGCTGAGGCTGGAGGATTCTAAGTACAAGTACTGTCTGAGCTACGTAATAAGACTCTATTTGAGATAAACAACAAAAACAAGAATTAGTTGAGTCATAAACATCTTTGTACCCTTTATCCTAGTAATCTCATTTAATGTAACAGACTTAAAACCAGAAACAAATAAGAGCTAAACTCATCAATATTAGTATAATGCAAACCTGGCAGCAGGTTAAGTGGCCACAGAAAGGATTAATTCAAAATCCAGTGAATGCATAAAAAGATAAGGTAGGGTAGCATTCTTTTGAGCTTCAAATGATAAGGCTAAATTTCCCAAGGGTAATTTCTTATTATAACTCTAAGCAAAAAGACTAGTTACAGCTTTGTGAAGAAAAAAACGTACAAGCATAGACGGAAAAGAGCAAGAATAAAAATAAATTCTAGAAATTGCATCTCAGTGAGGATATTTCACACGATGCCTCTTGTGTTTAAAAAATGTTCTCTAATGTTACCACACTGGTTTTTAAATTATATATATATATATATATATATATATATATATATATATATATATGTATCCACCAACGCCCCTATATCATATCATGATTATTTTGGCATACTGGGACATTTAACAAAATGAATTCAAATGTTGGTGCTTTGCAGTGAGAAGCTTTGGGTTGGAGGCCAAGAAGGCTTGTCCTGCTTCTGGCTTGATGCTCTGCTCTGGGAACATCTGCCCATGTGCTGGCAGCTGGGGTGTCTGAGAGACGGAGCAGATAGTGTTAGTTTGTGCCTGTGAGGTGCTGCTTCAGAATACGTTGTACTTCACACCTTTGGGCCTCCCACCATCAAGAGACACACAGTTCCTTCCTGTGAAGTTTGCCCAAGAATCTTGTTGTTGTTTTCTTCTGAGTTTTTCAGCTCCAAATGGAGCATTTCTCATAGTTCAAAGGATTACAGCAGCAAGCTGTGCTCAGAGTGTGCACCAAGGTGAAACTACTACCATAATTGTTTAAATCACACTCAAATTTTTGAAGACTTAGCATGGATGCAGCTCATCCCATTATGTAGTTAAAGCATTTAGAAATGTAATGCCACCAGAACTGTCCATGTAAGAAGTAGCTCCAGGCAACACTGAGCAGTGGCCTTTAGCATAGAAGACTGAAAGTCAGTTCTAAGAGTCCACTTACATAGCTCAATCTTGAGTCTTGCAAGTGAACACAGGAAGACTGGACATCCTTAGTCACACCTGCTGCAGTTTCTACATATTCCTCCCCATGTTAGGCTCATCCTCTGTATACTACCCTTAGACACACTTCTCTGTAAGAGCATATAAATGAATATCTACTGTATGCCTGGCATATTCTAAATGCTAACTATTTTCACCTTGAAATAACTGAGATGATGGTGAAGTGGATGCTGTTAGCCTAACTCATAGCTTAAGTAACTTGTCCAAGGTCAATGTACCCTGCTAATAAACAGCTACAACATGAATCAACCATAGGGCATCTGACTTTAGACTTTAGACCTTTGCTATCTTTTGAATACCGAACCATCTACCTGACCTGTTTCTGCCTTCTGTAGGCAGGATGGACAAGAGGAATGAATAAATGTGAGCTTGGTCTTCCTGCATCAATTAACAAGCAAGGCAATCCTCTACAGACAGGTCCGCAGGGTAACCTGATAAAGACAATTACTCAAATGAGACTCTTCTCAAGTGATTCTAAGATGTGGCAAGTTGATACTTAAAAACTAACCAGCACAACCCCAAATACAACATGTGAGACCATAATGGACCTGAAAATCCCCTAACTCCTAGTGATGTCATAATGCCCCAGTGCATGACTCATGTGTCTGCTGTGATACTATTATAAGCAACCTAGTTCATCAACAGTCATATGAAGGTCTAGCATGTACAACTATGCACCATGCATAACAATGGAAATAAACACATACACTACCAATATTAATAATTATTGAACTGTACTTCATACTATTATTGTGGAGTTTGATTCTTCTTGCTATAAACACTATAACCATCATTCCAGCAGCATCCATCTCGTTATTCATAATGACATCAAGAAGCCAGGTCCAGCAATTGACTCATACCATATAGGTATGTGTAAATATACTCTATAATGTTTCTAACTATGCATTTCATAGAGCATATGCCCACCATTAAATGGTGCATAACTACATCAACAGTAAACTTTTATCTCCCGATGCAAGATAGTACTGGTTGCAATCTTGGCTGAGCTGCTGGTACCCATCTCAATGGTGGTTTGTTTAAGTTCTTCGTTTTTTGGTTTTTTAAACACACATCATCATTTCTTTTTCATTGTTTTTTATTATCTTTAGTCTTTTTTTACAGTCTAGTAGTTATCCCCCTCTAGTTCTATCCTCCAACAGTTCCCTATCCCCATTCCTTTTCCCTTGTCTCCAAGAGGATGTTCCACACTCCTACATAAACCCCATACCCTGCCAGGCCTTCCCATTCGCTGGGGCCTCAAGTCTCTCAAGGGTTAAGTGCATCTTCTCTCATTGAGGCTAGATCAGGCAGTCCTCTGTTGTCTGTGTGTCGGGGGCCTTGGACCAGCTAGTGTATGCTGCCTGGTTGGTTGCTCAGTTTCTGAGAGATCTCAGGGGTCTGGGTTGGTTGAGACTGTTGGTCCTCCTATGGGGTCACTCTCCTCCTTGGCTTCTTCCAGCCTTTCAAACTCTGACTCAGAATTGTCCTTGTCTAAAAGAACTACAAGGACAAAACTGGAGAAGAGACTGAGGGATAGGAGGTCCAGTGACCAGCCAAAATTGGGACCCATTTCAAGGGGAGGCTCCAAGACCTGACACTATTACTGATACTATGATGTACTTACAGATAGGAGCCTAGCATGGCTGCCCTCCAAGAGGCCCAACAAGCAACTGACTGAGACAGAAGCAGATACTTACACACAACCAATGGACAGAAGCCAGGGACCCCTGTGGTTGAATTAGGGAAAGGCTAAACACAACATTTCTTCTGAGTCATATAATGTCAATCCTCAGCGAATGGCAAGGACCAAGGTTTACTTGTTCTGAAGAAATTAGAAGATGTACTATTGAAAACTGCCTGACACATTCAAGTAAGACACCAGGACAACAGAGTCCAAATCCAAAGATTGAGTGTCTCAGCCCAAGCATTCCTGTCTGTTCTTTATCTGGCCCATTCTCTGTGTTTATGCATGCTGCAACCCCTGTATGTGAATATACAGAATGCATCACTGAATTTCCTTCTGGCAAGAAAATTGTAAAGGAAGTCACAATTGATGGAAAAGAGTCATTTTTCAATGAGTGAACTTTTTGTACTAAGTCGGGTCTGTTTGTAAAATGCTGATATCTGATTGTTCAACCTTAAAATTATGATATTCTATGCCTGAGATTGATAGTTTAAGCCACTTAAGATTTAAATAGGTCATTGAAAAATACCTCTTCAGGAACACCTCTTAAAATGACCAAAATATACCAATTTTTCCACTAGTAAAACTCCTTCATTCCATTCATTTTTCTTTGGCTTATTTACGTATCAATTTATTTATTGTTGAAAAGTTGTTTTATGTGGCTTAAATTATAATATACCCTCAATTCCAATTCCTTAGAGGCATCATCTTTCAATTTCTTCAGTTATATATTCATTTCCCTTCTATTTAACTCCACCTTCCTAGAGACCATGCCTGAGTGTTGGATTGTTTTCAGGCACTGGGTTTTGGCTCTTAGTTATTATTGTGAGCAATGAGAACTCAGATCTCCCACTACAGCTCTTCCTGCCCCTTTAGAAATGTGGCACTCCCTCCTCCATCCTTTCAATGGAGACTCAACATTGTATGTTTAGACACATATGTATTACTTACCTGGTTTTATTATATACTGTCAGTTTTAGCTGATCCATTGTCTTAGTTAGGGGTTTGTTGCTGTGAAGAAACACCGTGACCAAGGCAACTCTCATAAAGGAAAACATTTCATTGTGGCTGGCTTGCAGTTTCAGAGGTTCAGTCCATTATCATCATGCAAGGAAGCACAGCAGCCTGCAGCAGACATGGTGCTGGAGGAGCCGAGAGTTCTGCATCTTGATGAGAAGGCAACTGAGAGAGACTGTCTTCCTTGGACAACCAGGAGGAGGGTCTCTTCTGCACTGGGCAGAGCTTGAGCATAAGACCTCAAAGCCCACTGCCTCAGTGAATGCACATCCTCCAACAAGGCCAGGCCTACTCCAAAAGGCTACACCTCCTAATAGAATCATTTCCCATGGGCTAAGTATATCAAAACCACCATATCCGTGTAGCCCTCTAGTGTTTTTTTTTTTTCTAACTTTCTTACTTCCACTGTTCTCCGAGTATCTGTCACTTACTTATTGCCTAACTCTCTTACCAATGTGAATATATCCTCATGGTGCATTTGGACCCATTGTACCTTAATTTCTAATATGATAACAAAACACAGATTGGATAATGTATACAAAACAGAAATTTCCTTGGCTTGCCGTTCTGATAACTGAAAGTCCAAGGATATGGCAATGACATGTATGCCTGTTTGGCATCTGGTGAGAGCCTTCCTGCTGCATAACATGACAGAGAGGTACACATGGTAAGGCAGAACACATCAGCTGGCACGCATCTGTCTTCTCTTACACAATCACTAATGCCATTATGGAGATCTGTGCATACTTGATGCTGACTAATTACTTCCTGACACCTCTATCTCCAACAATACCCACACAGGTATGTCAAGGTTGTTTCTGACACATGAATGTTGGAGGGAGGATTTTTCTTTTCAAACCACAGTGAACACTCTAAGTTTCTAAGTAATCTCTATGTTTAGTTGTCTTCCCTCTACTACTCAAACCCAAGTGGAAGATGAACTTGCCGCCTTCCTGTCCCTGGGGTCACCATCCACCTTTCAGGCCTTTCTACATCCCCTCAGGTGTCATTTCCTGAATCCAATGTTTGAATCTTTTTTCTATTTACTTATTTTCAACAGTTGATCTTCCACTAACTTTCTAACAGATGGGCAAGCAGACATTGATGACAACATTCATGAGACCTCTAAGATCTAAAACACACTAATTTGCATTCGCACCTGTATTTGACTGATTGTAGAAGCTAGGAGTGGGAAATTTATCTCAGAACTCTGACCAGAGTTGATCTCTTGTCACTGGGCTCACTAAATAAACTGATGCATTGGATCAAGGTGGTCAAAATGACACCTTTCTCTCTCTCTTCGCTTCTTTTCCTCCCTCCATCTTTCGCTTTCTCCCTCTCTCCTTCTCCCATCTCATTATCTCCTTCTCAAGTGTTCTAAAGTTAAGGGGATCTATCTTTTTTTTTTCTTTTGAGGAATTCTATTTTGACACACACCTGGTTTCCTTTGCAATCTAGGAACTCATATGTCACAAAAATGGAGAATGTTAAAGAAAATACATAATAAAAAAGAAAATAAACATGTAAGTGATAATGATGACATAATGATATATTTTACAAAATAATTAGTATTGATCTGATACCCTAAAAAATAAAGATGCTTCATCAAAACATTCTTCTATCTGCTTATCCTTCGTCTCCTATTCTTCACCTATCAAACCTGCCAAACTAGTTTATTATTATAATTGTTGTTGTTGTTGTTGTTGTTGTTGTTGTTGTTCCACCTGTAAAAGAGTCTCTCATTATCCTCCAGAAGTATGTATCATCTTGCATCATATTCTTAACTCTTAAGTGTTTTTCCATCGCATCCAATGTTCCTGTGCTGCTTCTGTTTCCCCCATGTGTTTTTGGAGATTTACCTTTTATAAATGGAAGATTTTTGCAAGTTTCACTTCTGCTACTGCTATCTCTGCTTCCTCTGAGACTCTTGTCTGCCTTGACTGGCATGACAGTGGGTCTCCACTGGTGATTGGCAGACCCCAGCAGTAAAGGAATCTTCATACAAATAATGCATGATATTTTCATTTTTTAATTTCTGCTTTATCAGTAATATTAATTTTTATGTAGTAATGCACTTCATTGTGTCATTTCATATATGTATATAATGTGTATAATAATAATTGTATTAATTCCTCATTACCCACTCTTCTTCCCATACCTGCTAATCCCCTCTTCTTCTCCTGTTCCAAATTAGTGTTCCTCTTACTTTTGTGTCATGCCATATGTGTGTATGTGAGAGAGAAAGGGGGGCGGTTCAGCTCTGAGGGAGACAATCAGGAGCCAAGAAATACTACAAAGACATACTGTATAACAAACCTCACAAGAGATTTATTGAGAAGGAAAAACCCAGAAGTCCAACAGTGTAGCTGCCTCTACTTGGGCAAGAAACAGCAGAGAACTGAGCAGAAGACAAGATTTATATAGGACTTCTTGAGGGGTGGAGCTTTCCAGGGCAAAGATTCCCAGGGTGGGGATTGGTAGGATTGTAAGCCTAGGGATTGAAGGTTTCCAAATCCTGAGCTTTTTAACTGGAGGGCAGAGCTTGGCTACTTGTGTCTGGAGGGACTGGCTCCAGCTGTTATGGTTGTTTGAGTGGTCTGTGGATGGAGCCTGGTGGTTGAAGATGCTCAGGAGCAGAGCCTTGCCACCAGTGCACCTCTAGCAGCTTATATTCTACAGAGAGAGGGAGAGAGAGACAGAGACACAGAGAGACAGAGACAGAGAAAGAGAGAGAGAGAGAGAGAGAGAGAGAGAGAGAGAGAGAGAGAGACCCTGCAAGCTCCATCGGAGTTGCTTACAGGAACATAGGTGAGAGACTACGTAAGGACCATAGGCACCACACCAATGGCTACACCACTGAAGAAAGTATCTTCTTACTACAGAAACTATTACCTACCTACAGATCCTTGGAGAAAGGTGGGGATTAAGGACCTCAATCTGTTCCATCCATACTAATCTGGACCCTCCTCCATGAATCAGTAATTAAGAAAATGCCCCACAACCAGATCTTAAGGAGGCATTTTTTTTTTTTCAATCAAGAGTCTCTCCGTTTAGGTGACTCTAGCTTGTGACAAGCTGACATGAAACTATCCAGCACACGGAGTGCCACTATGGTCTTTCCCAGGCCATTGGTATTGCTTCTTCTGTCTGCTACACTCTTCAGAGCTAAATTCCTCAGCACCAGACTCTTCTAGCCAAGTCCTCAGTGAGGAACTCTTTTGACTGAGGTAACCAGGTAGAGACATTTCTGTGAAGACGTTCTCAGCTTTATTTAGCATATCTTTTCTCTTACTTGATTCATATTCCAGAGATGCTGATATACCTAGTTCTAGTTCCTCCATGGAGGGGTGGGCTGACAGCCTTCCAGAAGAAAGGAGAGAATGAAAGCCAAGTGATCTAATTACTTATGGATTCATACTTTCCTCTCTTTCCATTTAATGCACCTATGATGGCTAATCTTGTCCATTTTATTACATTAAGAAATGTCTTAGAGATTAATTAAGTATGCCTCTGTGAGCCTCTCTAATGGTTCTTCCAGAAACAATTAGATCATGAGGGCAATGACCTAATGAATGAATTAATCCCTTGATGGATTCATACTCTGATGACATTATTAGGAGGGGTGAAAGGTAGGATGTGGGGCCTTGTCAGAAGAAGTGTATCACTGGAATATGTCCTTGAGGGTCCGCTATTTCACTGAGTCCTTCTTGTATATGCCTTTCTCTGTGTGTGGCTGTCACAAAGTGAGCTGCTCTGCTCTAATGCACTGTCCTCATCCTGATGGGTTAACATCTCAGAAACCAAGAACCTAACTGATCCTTCCTCCCTTAGTAGTTTATTGTTGTGAATCAGTTTACCTGATTCATAACAATGAAAAACTAACACAGCACTATGCCTACAGCTTTGCCCTTGAGTCTCTCCAAGTCAACTTTCCAAGGACTTAGAACAGAGACTTGGGAGGGTGAGTCTGGTCTACCCACATCCTACACCCCTTGTTTCCCATTTCCACTTTTTCTGTAATATCATCTCCAGATGGTCCTGGTACTTACATTCTGAGAAGTCTCACTTCTAATTTTCCTCCACTATCAACTAAAGAAAGCTTCAACAGGGCAGTGGTGGCGCCTGCCTTTAATCCCAGCACTTGGGAGGTAGAGGCAGGTGGATTTCTGAGTTCGAGGCCAGCCTGGTCTATAGAGTGAGTTCCAGGACAGCCAGGGCTATACAGAAAAACCCTGTCTTGAAAAACCAAAAAAAAAAAAAAAACAAAAAACAAAAAACAAAAAAACAAAAACAACAACAACAAAAAAGGAAAGAAAGAAAGAAAGGAAGGAAGGAAGAAAGGGAAGAAAGAAGGAAGGAAGGAGGGAAGGAAGAAAGGAAGGAAGGAAGGAAGGAAGGAAGGAAGGAAGGAAGGAAGGAAGGAAGGAAGGAAGAAAAAGAAAAGAAAAGAAAAAAGAAAGCTTCAAATGTCCCAGTCCTGACTAATTCACCAATAGCCATTTGTCTGCTGTCTGGGTTTCCAATCTTTGTTGGTTCCCTTTCTAGTTCTTATTGCCACTTGGGTCCATGTTCCATTTTCATATCTGGGAGATTTCAGTAGGAAGTTATAGCAAAATCAGATGTTCCATATAATATATTTAATAAAAAGTCACATGCATTGAGTTTTTATTTCATTTTTTCATGTCAACAATTTATAGGAAGAAAGTGGTAGTAGTCGCTGCTGGCAGGAAAGGGAGACTAAAGTGAAAATCTTCTATATTCTGGGTAAGGCAGGCCCTCCTTATTCAGAGTTTCACTTTTCATAGCTTCAATAATCTGCAGTCTGAAAATATTAAGCAGAAAATTGCAGAAATAAATCATTCATAAGCTTTAAATTGTGTGTCGTCCTCAGTGGTGTGATGAAATCTCTCATTCCTGGCTACTTTATCTCTCTTGGAATGGAGTCAGCCCTTGGTCTAGCATATCCACACTTTCTGTGGTACCTGCTCCCTTCACTTAGCAGCTATCTTGGTTGTCAGTTAGCATTGTGTCATATTGCTTGTGTTCATGTAACCCTTGTTTTACTTAATTATGATCCCAAAGCACAAGGGTAGTGATGCTGGTGCTTCAGATACATAAAGAGAAAACAAAAAATACCTCCATTGAGTAAAAGGGTGAAAGCTGTCAAAGAGAGAAGAGATGTCACATGCCTCTGTTTTGAAAACCTATGATAGAAACTAATTTATCATCTAGGAAACTGTGAGAAATGAAAAGAAATTTGTGTTAGTCTGCTGTTGAACCTCAACCTGGAAAGGTTATGGCCAGATTGTGCACTTACTTAGCAAAAATGGAAAAGGGCATTAAATTTTTGCATGTTTGCATGTAGAAAACATAGGTCATAGAAACTTCTGTCTGCTCCACAATTTCAGGTTCCCACTGACAATCTTGTAATACATAATGTATCATGTAGAAGAAAAGATTAATATTTATCTGGAGGTATAAACCTTGTAACGTGTATGAGGCAATGATCATCTTTTGAAAAGTAATTCATCCATATAACAAACCAACAATACCTGCAGTGGCTAGAGTGCTTACATAAGGTTCACAAGCCTTTGGCTTCAATCCCCTGTACTACAAATACTGCATATGGTCACACACACACACACACACACACACACACACACACACACACACACACGGGATCTCAGCACTTGGAAGGTAGAGGCAAGAGGATCAGAAGCTCAAGGTTATCCTTAGCTACGAAGTGAGTTTCAGGCCAGCTAGGGCCACATGAAAACTGACTCAAAACAATAAAACAAACCCATAGCCTATGAGTATCAGTTACTCTACGGCTAGTACAGGCATAGCTACGAACAACTTAAGGGAAGTATTCATTTCAGCTCATTGTGTCTGTCCATCTGATTTGCTCCATTGGTTCTAGGCCCATAGTGAGGCATAATTTCACAGTAGTGCAATCATCTTCCAGAGGCTAATCACCTCATGGCAGACAGGGAACTGTCTGCCAGAGACAGGCCAGGGACAGATATAGCCCCTAATGACCTACCTCCAATGACCTACTTCATCTATCTGGGCCTCTAAACTTTCCATCACTTCCCCCAGAGACACCTCAATCTGGAGACCAAGCTTTCAGTATGTGAACACATAACTATGAAACCAAAACACCCATGATTCCACTGCATGCAAACATTTCATCACTTTTTTCATGCTTGAATCAAAATTGGGGGTTACATTCCTTATTACTGATTACTATTGTTGGCTAAAGCAATGAGTTGATACCCAGATATGAACATGTAGCTAATTAAGGACAAATGCCCAGTTGTCTGCACTCACTGACCCCTCATTGGCATTGATTCTAACATACTCTGCAGTCTCTGAAAGGGCTTGAAAATCAATGGGTGAATTTAAAATTGTATCTTCTAGGGAATGGAATATGGCTCATTGGTTAAGAGTGCTTACTTACTGCTCTTGTAGAAGCCCCAAATTTACTTCCTAGAGTCTACTATCCATTGGGTAGTTCACAAATGCTTGTAACTCCAGCATTCATATGCACATATCCACATGCAAACACAGACACAAATTTAAAAATAAATAAAATAAGATTCTGAAGAATATATCTTTCATGGCATGGGTTTTAGTAATTAACAGGAAACATTTTTCAGTATGTTGAACACATATGTCTTCTTCAAATCTATCTAGATATATGTGCATACATATAATACCAAAAATGAATTCATGTGAAGCATATTAATGGTCATGTACAAGTTAAATGCTGATGACTTAAAGTGAGATCATAGTGACTACTTATGGAATCCACTGAGAACCTCAAAGCCAGGAGTGCGTGCCAATGAAGGAATCTGTCCAATGACATGTCCTCCTTCCCATTGTACCATAATATTTGTCATTATTTTAAAGTTGACTTTAGAATGTCCTCAGCAATGATGTGACTGAACACTGCCTCTCCAATTTTAGCCTTCTCCCCCTCCTTCACCCCCTGTTGTCTTTGGGAAAGTATACTACATACTCTAAACTGGAAAGTAGGCTTGTTTTTCAAAACTTCAATTAATTTAGTGAAAAGCCATGGGCTTTGTTTGCAAGTGATACAGAAACATTGATGACTTCACACTCACCCTGAAATAGACAGCTGATAACATGGAGGTTGGAACTCAAGGAGGTCTGGGTCCAATTAAAACCAGTGCTCAAGTCACCTCTGAACTCTCTTTTTCTTCTTTGGGCTGCTTGTTTAAAATCACTGGACTCAATAGGTCTTGTTTTCTGTTCTTAAGACAGTATTTGGACTTGTAATATTACTATTATTATTTTAATTTCTCCTTTTAAGAAGCTTTCCTAAGATTTAAAAAAAGAAAGAAAAAGGGAAAAAAAAAGAAAACACTGAATGTCACTCCTAATTTTTCCGTTGATGGGTGTGTTATATCACTACATACTCACCACAAGTGCTCACAGACCACAACTAAGGAATCAGCACCAATTTGCCATCAGCAACTCAAGCCTATACACTGCCTCAGTTTCCTTCATTTTTTTAACCTCACATTCAGGTCCTGTCCAGCTTACTACTTCCCAAGTGGTATTATGTCTCCACAGTCCTACTGGTCTGTGGCAGTTTATTGGACTTGGCTTATCTTGAGTAACCCTTCTCTAGTGTTTTGAAAAAATCTTTCTCTTGTGGTTTGACTAATGTGCCTCATGATTACTCCAGAGTCTGGAGATTTCAAGAAGGCCACAGAGGTGTGTCACGTATTATGAGGATATGACATTAGCATGACTTGTCACCGTTGTTTTCAGTGCTGAACATCTGAGGAGGGAAGCATCTGTTGTGTTTTTCCCACTCAAGAGTTAGTCTTTTTCCTCTTTTTATAGTAGATATTTTAGGGAGGACAACATCATCCAGAGCCCATATTTTGGATGTGGGCTCCTCTGTTCCACCTCCTCAAACATATAGAAATTGTGTCAACTGCCTAAAATTCCTCTACACAAGAGAGCCTTCTTTTTAAATAGCGTCTTCCTGTGTAGCCCAGGCTACCCTCAATTTCTATATATATACCAGTCAGCATATATAATTGCATTAAACTAACTCTGATATGTATGCATTTATGATATGTATGACAACTTATTGTGTATTCTGCCTTGGCATTCTCCAAATTCTAGGTGCACATTGCAAACTCCATTATTTTTGTGAAATGTTGTTTTAGACAAATATGTGCTGTCCTTTTCTCATCCTTCTGGAAATATTTCACCACCCTAAAAATGCTCTTATACTCCACCTACCAATGTGGCCCCACCCCAAATTCCTCATCGTAACTTGTCCACTGCCTCATATCTTCATCTTTTCATAATCTTTATAAGATTTTCAGACAGGTTTCCCTATGACTTTGCAATGTGCATGTAATATTCATTCATGTTTTCTCAGGACTCAGTATTGCATTTCTTTTGATCAATCAATAATATCATAATGTATACATGCACAACATTATCTCAGTCAATAACCTATTGGTAGGCATCTTGCTTCCAATATTTGTTGATTATTAATAGAGATGCTGTAAGTGAACATGTAGGCATAAGTTTTGTATCAGTTAGGTAAATACCTAGGGAAGCAGTTGATGCGTACAGTAAAATTGTTTTTAGCTTTATGAGAAGTTGTCTTTCAAAGTAACTATGCCATTTAGTATTCCCACAAGCACTGAATTAGAATTGTCATTTCTAAACAGCTTCCAGAAATTACTATTTCCAAAGCTGTGGAGCTTAGCCACCCTCATTGTTGGTATGATGGTATCTTGTCGTGATTTTAATTTGCAATTTCATGGTGACTAATGATGTTATGCATCTTTTCATTTGTTTATTTGCTATCTACAATCCTTTTGACTAAATGTTTCTTAGATTATTTTTCCCATTTTTCAATTGAGTTCTTTTTATATACACCTCTTATATAGTTTAAAGACTTTTATGAGAAAAAAAATATCTTTGAAGTATTTCTTTTCATATGTGGCTAATCCACACAGTAAAACCCATCATAAAGTATAGGTTGCCTCAATTTTCTCTTATATTTTCTTCTGAATGCTTTATAGTTTCTACTTATATCTATAATCTATTTTGAACTAGTTTTTGTAAGATATAAAAGCTTAGGTTTGTGGTTGTTATATTATAACTCAGTTTTTTTCACATATGAATAGTCAATTGCTTCATTATCATTTGTTGAAAAGTTTATATATCCTTTTTGAGTTGACTTAGCATCTTTGTCAAAAACTCAGTTAAGTCTCTCTCTCTCTCTCTCTCTCTCTCTCTCTCTCTCTCTCTCTCTCTCTCTCTGTGTGTGTGTGTGTGTGTGTGTGTGTGTGTGTGTGTGTGTGTATTTCTATATCTGGATAGTTGTATTTCTATGTAGTTTCTAGCCTCTTCTGTTAATGCATATGTCTTTATATTGACCAATACTATATTGTCCTGAATATGATAACTTAATATTAAGTCTTTAATAGGTCATGTGAGTCTCTTAACTTTGTTTTTCTGCACTGTGGTGCCTTTTGCTGGGGTCCTTCCCCACCCCTTGGTTCAAGTTCTGATTTGGTTTGGTTTGGTTTGGATACAGTGTCTCACTCTGTAACCCAGGTTTGGTTTGGTTTGGTTTGGTTTGGTTTGGTTTGGTTTGGTTTGGTTTGGTTTGGTTTGCTTCTGATACAGTGTCTCAGTCTATAATCCAGGCTGCCCTGATATTCTATATGTATCCCAGGCTGACATCAATCTTCCTAACGCAGCCACTGAGTGCTAGAATTGTAAGAATGAGCCACCATATCTTTACCTTTCCAAATATATTTCAGATTAGGTTTGTCAATACCATCAAATAACTTTAAAGGTTTTGATGGATATTGTTATTTATCTGTATATAAGTTAGAAAAATGTATATCTTGACAATATGACCAGTCAATGAACTTGTACCTGGACCACCTCCCCACTGTAATGAGAATTTTAGTTTCTTTATAAAGCCAATTACATTTTGTGAATGTTTTGTTTTAATCCCAGGCTTCACAGCAGGTGATTATGATTTGCCTCATGCACTAGCAGGGGCGTGATTTTTGTCAGCTGCAGATAGTTTAATTCTGGAGACTCTGGAGTGAATATAAATGGGAGAGCCCTGAGAAGGCCTGCTGCAGCTGTGGCTAGTTTCTATTGTTGCAGTTTGTCAAGCAGTTGTGAGTAAAGAGAGAAGAAATTAGATATCCTGACAATTAAAATTGGACTTGCCCCAAGGAACCCAATGCCCCTAATCAGAAGAGATCTGATTAGAGTCTAAAGAGACTTGTGCTCCCATTCCACTACCTAGCATTGGTGGATTGGAAGGGACTAAGGTGGAATAAGGGTTGGAAGGGTGATAGGTATAAGAACCCAATAAAATAGCTTTAAAAAAAAAATACACCTACACACCACTATGATCTGCCAGAGTTCTTTCATCAGTGTTTCAGATTTTTCTTCATAGATTGTGCTGAGTCCCTGAATACATTCTATTAGATCTATAGTGAATGCATCATTTTCCCACAGTAGCCTTTTAAAATTCATAATTCTATTTGTTCTTTCTTAATGTATAGGGAAGCAGTATATTTTATGTGTTTGCTATGGACTCTGTGCCCTCGACATCTTCATTAACTAGTTCCAGCAGATGTTTTGTGATTTTTTTAAGTGTTCTATTTAGGCAGTTAGGTTATTTGAAAATAAAATCAGTTTTATTGCTTTCTTCATCATCTGTACACTTTTTATTTCTTTTTATTATCCTATTGCACTAAATAGGTCCTCCAGGAGTATGTTGACTTGGTATGTTGAAAGAATACCTTTTCCTTATTCCAGATCCAAAGGGAAAGCACAAAGTTTCTTAGAGTCAACCCTGGTGTTAGTTGCACAAGTTTCCTATGTTTTCTCTATTCACTAAAATAAACCCACTTCATATCTAGCTTCATATGAGTTTTGTCCAAAACTGATGTTAAGTTCTATCAAGAAGCTTTTCTGCACTTCCTGCTGTATTCATCAAATTTTCTTTTTCTATGGTTTTTATGTTTTGTTTTGCTTTTTTGGAATGAATTGCCTTTACTAATGTACAAGCATCATATTTGCCTTGCATTCTTGTAGCAAACACCTGTTTTTAATTTGTTTTCCTTGATATACTTTGCTAGATTTGACTTATTTTAAGCTATCTTGAGTTGGGATATATAATAGAGTTTGATGTTAGTACAATGATAGTCTTATAGAATGATCTACATGGAAGGAGTTGGGAACTTGCTGTTATTTTTTTTCCTTTCAATGTTTGATAGAACTCTCGGACTGGTATGAGTGCATTTTTCAGTGGAAGATTTTAAATATTGATTTAATTCACTTAATAGAGATATGTTTATTTAGATTGTCCACTTTTTCTTGAATGTGATTTTTGGTCTGTATCTATAAGACATTACTGCATCTGAGTACTGAATTTCTGATCATAATGATCATAAGTTGTTTGGAATTTCCTTATCTTTCTGTTTTCTTTTGGTTTGGTTTGGTTTTGTGAAACAAGATGTCACTTTATAGCCCAGGCTATCCTAGAATTCACTATGTGGCTCCAGGTCTGCTCAAGTTGAAATTATCTTTCCTCAGGCTCCCAAGCTCGGGATTACAAGCATGAGTTACCATGCAAGGCCCCTTATTGACTTTCTTACTTTCTGTAGGGTTAGTAGGATGGCGATTCTCTCATCTATAATATTAGCATATGTGTTTACTATCTCCTTTTCCATCCTATTATATTTTGCTTGATTACTGTTAGTTTTGGTGGGTTATTTTGGAAGCAAGGTTTTACTATGGTGACCTCAAAAATCTAAGATAAGTATTATTTCCCAAGTGTGGTATTCTATTGTACAGAGACTCCATGTCTTGCAACTGTTTGTGTTGGGGAACAGAAAAATGACATTTTATGACTTTTTTCTATGTAAGTCTCTGCTTTGCTCACAGATTATCCTATGCAGTTCCCAGTGATGTGACATTTCTTTCTCCTACTGATCCCCTCTTCTCATCAAACTCCTCTTGCTACTACTATCCTTGGGGCATCCTAAACCAATTTCTTAAGAGTCCTGTCCTAAACTGAAAAAGGGAATTTAAGTGAGCTGCAGCCATGACTGAAGAAAATGAGATGGAGACAACTCAGAGTCTGTCCCACAGGGATAGGAGATCTAGGTTTACCTCTGAGCAGGTCCAGAAGCTAAGAAAGCACTTCAAGAAAGAACCCATCCCAAAGGAGGAAACTCTGGAGGCCCTGGCTGATGCACTCAAACTGACAAAAGGAGAAATCAAGTCCTGGTACTTCCAGAGATGGTGTGATACGATGTGGAACACGCAGTTTTCATCTAAGAGCTACAAGAAACTGATCTGGCGCCTCTATATATCAAGAAGGACCATCAGGCAGAACAACTCCAAGGAGTCCTCTCAAAATGACCCTGGACTCCTTGAAGCTTTGGAAGCCTTGAAGAGTCTCACAATCTCTTCTGGGTACCAAAACAGAGATGGCAAGTCGCAGAATTTCTGACTTTACAACTTCCTTGTTGGGACAGGGAGCTGTTGGGATTTATGTCTCTGGAAGGTACATTAATAAAGCTTGCATTCATGGAAACTAAAA
>JADRCD010194322.1:0-23389 GCA_019843815.1 Montemys delectorum | reverse complement strand
CAGCACAGTGGAGATGACATCCACAATAGTAAGAGTGGTGGTCCCCGATCAGCCTCTAGGCTAGGCTGTGGAGTAGGCAGGGTGCTAGCTTCAGAGATGTAGCTCCACTCGTCCCCAGTGGTGGGGCAAGAATCCAAATGGAGATCCACCAGTGCCCACACACTTGCCCTTTCTTCTCACTTCTTAGCCACCCTAAGCTTCAGGTAGTGGTTTGTCACTTCCCTTTCAGAAAAGCCTTGTGGGCTCCCCACTACCAATAACATAGCCCTTCCCAGTGAGGCACCCCTTAAACCACAGTTGAAGTAGCAACCGCTGTCTTCCACCCACACCTGCCACATCTTAGGTTTCACCCTGGAGTTTCCCAAGTCTCCTCTGTGCTCCGAATGAACCGCATGCCCCATTTTACAGATAAGAAACCGGAGGGTTAAGAATGTTAAGTAACTAGCCCAAGGTCACACAGCTGGGAAACAAATGAGCCTGGTTAGAACTTGGGTCATTAGCTCGGGCATTTGTGTTCCAGGCAATTAGGGAAGGGGAATTAACAACCCATGCTGCTAATGGTCCCAGGGAGAAAGGTTCCAGAGTTGACTAAGGCATCTAGGACTTGAGAAACGAATGGGTCTGCCTGGTCGGAGCAGGAAGAGTGAGAAGAATATGGAGAAAGGCAGAAAGAGAGGTGGCGAGGGGCTTATCCAAACTAGGGAGACATTGGGCACAGCAGGAGAAGCTGTAGAATGGGAGTCGCTCTGTGTGTCTCCCTAACTTGTTGTGCAACATTAAGTGAGCCCCTTCCCCCTTTTGAGGCCATGTCTATATATAAAGACTAAGTAAGCCTGGGTGGCCTCTTGGGTCCCATCTGCCCCGACATCCTGGGTGCCACTGAGCCAAGAGGCGAAGACTCTGAGAGCAGATGCTTCGGCATGGCAGGGACAGGATAGCACTGGCTGTCAGGGGCCCAGCTAATACGGCATCTAAAGAGAAGCTGAGGGCTGAGCCCAGGCACAACAGCAGTGGCCCCAGCAGCCCTCCTCACCATCTCAGGAACATGCATGGACTCACTAAGGAGTTCCAGCCTGTAGCTGCTAGGACATGAAGGTAAGAAGTCCAAACAGGATGTGGGCTCACAGGGAGGAAATGGAACATGCCCACCACTACCTAACGTCTGTGATACCTGGTCACCCTCAGGAAAAGGAGAGGGTCCTTGGACAAGGGTCAGAGAAAAATCCCTAGAAGGATGGAGACCTCAGAACAGAAGCAAATGGTCTGCAAACTGGAGGGTATTTGAAGATCAAGTTAGTCCCCAATCGAAACAGCGTGGCACCTACTTTTAAAGAGATTCCAAGCCATCTGCAAAGGGCAACTGTCCCGAAGGCCCAGATGCTGTGTGCTCAGAGCCACCAGGGCAGAAAAATCTCTTAACTACAGATAGCGGACATGCATGTGTGTGCAGACACACAAAGAGACTGCTACTCAGAACTCCAGCAAAGCTCATCTTGGGTCACTCATTTCTTCTACGCACAGCCTTTCAAACCGCCTCCATTTGACACTGCCACCTGGGAAGTCAGTCTTGCTGTCTTGCCTTGTCCCATCTTGTTGCTTTTCCTTTTAGACTCAAGAGGTGCCTGACAGAAACCGTCTACCCACTCCACACACGGCTACTTTTACCTCTCGGAAGGTGAATGTAGCCCTTCTCTCTCCGGCCTATTTGGCCTCTTGCTTTCCTGTCTCCTTTACCACAGAAGGTAAACTGAAGGAGGGAGTGGACATGCAGGAGCCCTGTGGTCTGTATCTGATGTTAACCCCCCACCCATCCCACCTGCCCAGTGGGAAGTCCTTTCTGTAGTCTAACCTCAGGGCCTCACACCATCTGTCTGGAGTCTGAGGTGGCAGAGGTGGCTAGCTAGTTGGAAGACTTGTCTCCTCACAGGGGAGAAGGCCAGAAGAGAGATTATTAAGGCGCCGGGCCCAGGGCTGCGACATGCACCTGCCACAGCTCCAGGGAGATGAGGGACCTGCCAACTTACCCCGCCCCATGAGCTCATGGTTATATCTGCCAGGCACTCGCCCGGGGGAGCAGGTGCTGACAACGAGCCTGGGCACAGGGCCGAGGACGGGAAGGCGGGAAAGCTGCCGAGGGCCAACAGCAAAACCATCCTACAAGACTCCAGTGCAGCAGCCCTCTGGCCTCCACGTGTGACCTCTGACCACCTGCGACCTCTCACCACCTGTGACCTCTGACCTCCACGTGTGACTTCCGACCACGTGTGACCTCTGACCACCTGTGACCCACCATCTCAGGCCCCTGACTCTGAGCACAGCCTTTTTCTCATAGTCCTCTCTCTGGAGATCACAGATGGCACCAAGGAAGGCAGGCCACTCCACCTCCCAGGTGATATTCTCCCTAACCTGTCTCCCCAGGGACTCTGGACAGTTGTCCTGTGTTAAGAGTTTGCAAGCTGGGCAATGGTGGTGCATGCCTTTAATCCCAGTACTTGGGAGGCAGAGACAGGCAGATTTCTGAGTTTGAGGCCAGCCTGGTCTACAGAGTGAGTTCTAGGACAGCCAGGGCTACACAGAGAAACCCTGTCTCGGAAGAGAGAGAGAGAGAGAGAGAGAGAGAGAGAGAGAGAGAGAGAGAGAGGAGAGGGAGAAAGGGGGGTTTGCTGGGCAGGAGATGGTCGCCAAATGCTGTCATTTCTGAGGTTGTTGTAGGCACACACCTAAATGCCAGTTATAAAGTGACTATAAATCCCCAAATAGATGCTTCTGTCCCAGTACCAGCACACGCCTAGGAGGTAGGACAAAATGGAAGTCAAGCCCAGCCCAGGTACACCTGAACCACTGGGGTCAAAGACCTTCTCCATCAATCCTTGGTAAGACAGGCTGCAGCTTTCAGATGGCAGGACAGATGCTACCCAGAAATGCCAGTAGCTGGACCACCAGGGACAACCGCCATATTCTGGTTTGTATGCCCAAGTCCAGAGAGCTATCATACACAAATGCTTCCCAGAGCCTTTTCCACCAGAGAGCCCAGCCAAGCCTGGAACCTTCCAGCTCCCGAGCCCTGCCTCATCTTGCTACTCAAGGGACCCCCTTTCCCTCTTCCCCATTCTTTGCCCCTACTTGAAATCCCCTTCAGATGTGCAAATGCCCAGGCTGCAGCCCAGAAGCAGTCAGGCCTGGAGGAAGGCCACTGAGAATGGGAAGGACTCTGACCCTGAGGAGACAAGCAACTGACCCTAGAACTATCTTGAGCTCCTCTCAGACTCCCCTTGGTTTCACCACAGGAAGCCACTGTCCCTCCTTTCCCCTCAGGTCCCATGGAGAAGACACTTAGGTGATCTGTCTCCCACATTTTCCAGAGAGGAAGACCTGGCTTAAGGCCATACCACATTTCCATGTCACCAAGAGGGCTGGGCAGGCAAGTTGCTGGACAGTCCCCACCCAGGAGGCAGGGTAAATTCCCAGAGTAGCCAGTCACTGAGTCGGGTCGTGGGTGTGGGGTCCCCCAGGACCAGAGGGCTCTGCAATGATGCTGTTGAAAAGCCAGCTGTCTATTACCTCCTGCCACCGCAGAGAGAGCCTGGTCTTTCCCAGCTTATCCCACGCTGCCCTTTTGGGGGAGCTTTCCTCTGCAGACCCCACCCAGCTCCAACCACGGCTTACTCGGCGTCCCCTCTGCCCCTTGGCACAGAGATGCAAAGTTTATTGTGTGCTCAGTCACCCTGCTTATGTGTTACTTTGCAAATGTTCTCATAGATCTCAGCTCTGCTAGCTATGAGAGTCTCGAGCGATCGTTAATTAAGTCCATTTAGCTAGAGGATTAGTCCCTGCCCTTAAGGAGTGCCAAGGAACACTCTGGAATCGAAGCCACATCTCTCTTGCTGCAATTTTTTCCTCTTGACAATCAAGCAACCTCCCTGATGAAACTCCCCTCAGTAAGCAGCTTCTCCCGCTTGGACACTCGGGGAGGCCCAGAGAAGGTCGTGTGGGGGCAGGAATCTCTGGAGTGCCTGGGAGAGATCAGTTTCTCTTCAAAGGAAAGCAGCGCCCTTCTGTGTACTGCAAATCCTTCTGAGACCAGGTCTACTCCTCCTAGTCCCAAAACCAAGCTGTCCCAGGTACAGCATCTTCACCAGAACCCAGTGGGCTCCCTCCCCGCAAGGCCACAAGGGAGCTTTGGGGAGAGACTGGCCTGGGAAGGAACCAGCACTTCCTGTCTGTGTGAACTTGACCCCTCTGCACCTTTATCTATCTATGGGGTGAGCACAGTAATCGGAGGGAATGGGTAGCCAAGCATGGAGCTGAGAAAGACACATTTATCTGTGTTGCCTTGGTAGTAGAGAGTGGTGCGGGACAGGCAGAGAAACAAAGGTGGGCCTCCCCAACACAACTTCCTCATCTCCCTGCACCTGGGCCAGGGACCCCACTTCTGCTCCTTCAACCCCAAGCCCTTAGCCAACGTGGCTAACAGGGGAGTTGAGCATCAAGAAATGCTTTTTATAAAAGCAGATCAATGTGCCTGTGGAGTTAGCTCCGTGGATGGGAGTGCTTGTTGTTTAAGCATAGGGACTTGAGTTCAAACCCCCAGCACCCATGCAAAACCCTGAGTGTGGCTACATGCTCCTGTAACCTAGCACTGTTGGAGGTAGACATGAGGATCCCTGGGGTTTGCTGGCTGCCAGCCTCGATCCAGGTTCAGTGAGAGACATTCCCTCAAGGGAGTGAGCCTCAAAGGAATAAGGTAGAAAATGACAGCAGGACACTCAAGTCTCTCTCGCCTCTGCGAGCACGCACATGAGTCTGTATAGCCATACATATACCACACAGCGTTCACACCCCACCAATCGGACCAGTGCAGGAGGTATTTATGGGAAGACACCAAATCCCCAAAACCAAGTCCTTTCCCCAACTCCCCAGCTTGGCCTTATTGGGGGCCAGCGGCGGGCTGGAGGTAAAGGTTGCTAGAGCCTCCCGAGTGCCAGCACTCTTATCATGGAACCCATTGATCTGCCTTTATGGGAAGCATTTTCTGATGCCCTCGCCTCAGCCAAGAGCTATGGTGGCTAAGGGCTCAGGATTGAAGGAGAAGGAGCAATGGTCTATGGGGTAGGTGTGCCTGGAAGACCTTCCTTTGTGCTCTGCCTGCCTAACAACACATTCTAGCTACTCCTCGATGCCAAACCAGACCTTCTCCAGGAAAACGTGGAGAGAAGGGGCTTCTGAGGGCTGGGGGAAGAAGGGGTGAGCCTTTGCTGGAGGTGCCACACCGGGACAGAATATAGAGTACAGGCTTCCCAGAGGTTCTGGGGGAAAGTCCCTGCCGTCCTGGTCCTGCCCTTGAATGGCAGATTATCTGTCATGGGTTATTTTGTGTCAGCCCAAAGTACAGAATATACTTTACATAGAGGCCAGCACATACGAGTTGTCATGAAACTGCTTTGTAATGCATTATCAGCTCTCAATCCTCGTGACCCTCCAGTGAGTCACAAACAAACATCTGAGAAATCCTGTTGCAGGTAATGTGAGCAAGGTTCAGCTCAAGGGACTGAATGCTCCCACCAGGACAGGGACACCGAGTAAGCAGGTGAGAGAGCTGGCACATTACGTAGGCGCCTTCCTCCCTCCCTTACTTATAAGGTCTCGTAGGTGGAGAGACAAGGCCACAGATGAGGCTGAAGAGAGAGCCAAGTCACCCTGGCCATCCCTCTGTGCCAGCCTCTCACACAGTCTCCCTCTTCCCAGTCTCCCTCCTCCCAGTCTCCCTCCTCCCAGTAGCTGGAGCACCATAGGCCCTTCACAGTGAATCAAGACCTAAGGAGACTTTGTAAAAAATGAGAGATGAGTTTGCCACTCACTTCAGGACCCACATCTACAGCCAGGTGTGCATCTCCCGAACTGGGAAAACTTTTCGTGAATCTCTATGAGCATAAAGCATGGTTCTGGGCTCCTCGCCCATCCTAATAAACTTCAAGTGGAGGAAGCAAAGCTGTAAGAAGGGAGATGAAGAAGATGGAATCGGTTCTAAGCTATGAGAATACAAACAAGAAGAAGCTATAAGCTCACTGAAGGGGCAGCAAGCAAGAACAGGAACTCTCCTGCTTCCTCCTTCAGAATCCAGAGGCCATTTTAACATAATTTCTGTCCTAACAAAGATATGATGAGAAAGGTTAGTGGCCTTCTTACAAGGGAACTTGCCCAGGGCCTCAAGAACTGCCTGGCAGTTCCACACTCCCTTGCTCCTCAGAGGCTGTCCCAGACCAGAGCACCTTGGGCTCAGAGCAGCCTTCTCAGAAGGAACATCTCAGCCCATGTTGACAGACACCGTCTACGGTAACTGAAGGACATCAGGTCACCCGCTACGGTCCAGGGCACCTTGTCAGGAGGGGCGACGAAGAGTATGGTCAGCTCAGCAGCAGACACGCAGCCCTACCCAGAGAGAAGGCAGAGCGCACACCTGGGGCTTTCTGCCTAGGAATGCTACCTGCCCGTTGAAATCCCGGCCCACACGAGCACCCTAAGGGCTGTGGGAGGGGGTGGAATTGGTGCTACCCCCACCCCCACAGACACCCAGCAGGAAATGTGTGGAGCTCGTCAACATCTCCCTAGCCACCAGGCCAGTGGCCCTATGGCTGCTAAATAATGGGGCAGGAGCCAGGTCATTAGGCAGGGAGACTGTCATTAGAGCAGATGATGCCACCATGTACAGACAATAGCAGATAGTCATTAGTGACTGTGTCACGGGGTGAGGCAATGCTGTGGGGGGAGGGGATAGCCCTGGGTCCAGGGAGCCTTCACACACAAATGCACACAGGCACACACAAAGAGCAGTGCGCACTCCCTCAAGTACTCACAAGCGGAAGTGTGAGTGGAGACACTCCCACCTTCACGTCCACTCAGGGGTGTAAAGACACACTTGTATCTCTACACATTCAAACACATGGTCTTACGTCCACATGCACAAATGGTCACACACTCTCCCTCCACACCGCAGCCTAAAGGTCAGCTCCTATCCTTCCCTGCTAAAACACTTGTGAAATCAAAATGGGCCACCATGGCCAGGTTTTCAGGACCTCCAGATCCTGAAAAGACCATGGTAGGAGACTGGCTCAGGGGAGTAGGAGGTCTCCCGCAGTGTGTGGCCCATTCCTTGTCCTCTTCTCTCACGGCACTTCTCCATCCCCTGTGGACTGCAGGGAGGACAGACAGATGGCTAGGCAGAGCTTATCTGACCAAATCGAGGGTCAGGTTCTTCCTGTGTTGCTTACACAGTCTGGGATGCTCATTTCCTGATGCTGCTATAAAAATTGTCATGAAATTCATGGTTTTACATGTGTTGTACTTATTATTTTACACAAATTTTATTCATTTCTACAGCCCTGAAAATCAGGAGTCTAAAGTGGATCTCAGTGGACTAAAGCCAGGATGTCAGCTAGCTAGGCTTTTTCGTGATCCTGCAAAAGTACCTAAGAGCCACAGTCCCTAGCTTCCTCCAGCTTCAGGAGCCAGACCTTCACTGCATCTGCATTTAAAAGGCTCAGGAAATGACCCTGGGTCCACTCAGATAAGCCAGGCTTGCCTCCCCAACTCACTAGATAGGGTAAGGAGTAGGGTTACCATAATTCCATCTCCAGGTTGGCTAGCCTTGGGAAAGTGGTTTGAGATGCAGCACCCTGGCATCTCCAGTGGCTAAAGGAAAACAGTGCCCACCCTGCAGATGGTCAAGGGGATGAAGGAAACCTGTGAGCCTCACACGCAGACCACCTTCAGTCTTCAGCTCCCTAAGCCTGGAAGGGGCTGTCGACAGACAGAGGAGGTAAGGGCCCTCAGGGACTAGAAGGTCCCATGCAGGCCTGGGCAGTGAGGACTGTGAGGGAGTGTGCGTGTCCCTGTGAGACTGCACACACTGCAGAAATCTGTGGCAGTGGTGCATGCTGCTCCTGTGAATTACCGTCGTCCTCCTCTCATCTGTTACCATCAGTTTTCAGGGCCCTGGGGCCAGTAGGTGGGTAGGAAGCCCAGCCTGGGCTACTATTACATGAGTGTATACAGACTGCAGAGAGATAGCCCGACCAAAAAAAAAAAAAATGTAGGACTATCCCACTGCAAACAGTCATTAGATCCCAGCCTTACCGGGTGCTGTTTGTCCTTTCTGAACACAGCCGAAGGCACCTCAGAGAAGAGCTGAGGTCATCAGATTCCTGCTGCCCAGTCTTACAGGACATTTCTGAAGCTCAGCTGCACCCATCGGCCACGCCCTCTTGCCTGCATCATCCCAGGACCCTTTAGCGCCTCTCCTTAGTCTATGCCAAGTTCATATCTTATCTCCCAACTCCCTCCAGAAACTCAGACGTTAACTGAGGAACTAGGCCCCTAAATATGAGGGGGGCAGGAGTGGGAGGCAAAAGATCTGGGTGCAAACCCCAATCCTCTACAAAGTGGGGTGCAGTAGCTCTGGGCCTGCCTGCATGTGGTGGCATGACTGAACACTGGCATGTGAACTGTGGGACACAGGAAGGACTCCTACCTTCTCCCTGGGACACAGTAAACAGGCCATGAGCAGGCTAGCATTTTACATACCAGCTACTGTGGAGATTCCCACATTTCTCTGTATCAGGGGATCCCCAACAGATGTCAATGGGGAGACACTGGGGGATGAAGAGGAGGCCATATAAATGCCTAGCAGAAGCAGGGCACCGCAAAGCAGGCACCAGAAATGCTTGAGGGTGGGCCACGAAGCTCCCTGGCAATGTCAATGCCCGGAACACGGAAACCCAAGAACTGGAGTTGAAGCTTCAGGTTCCAGATCTCTCCAAGTCTCCTACATGGGCACTGAGGACCATGACCCGGGTATGAGCCACCTGGAGCCTGGTGGCTCCCCGCCTGGCTGCTCTTTACCAGATCTGGCCAGTTCGTCAGCTGGAGCAGAGCCTAGTGTCACTGTAGGCTGCTGCCACCTGGCAGGTGCACAGATCTCTCCACAGGGAGAGGAGCATGGTTTCGGTCTATTATCAGGCCAGATAAAGGCAGTCTCTAGAGCTTGGGGGAGAGATTGGGCTTACAAATAAGCATCTCCAACATGCCCCACCACTCCCCCAGTCTCCTTTGTCAGCTATCCACCTCCCAATGACTCTTTGTTCCTCTCTAAAAGCAGCCCCAGGGAGAAGGACAGCTCCTAAACAGCTGTGTGCTGGGAAGGGGGCGGGGAAGAGTAAGGAGGCTTAGAACCAGCCAGCCAGGGGTGTCTGGAGGCTGAGGCTAGGTAGAAAGGGATCCCAGAACTCAGAAAGTCTTGATCTTGGAGGCCATGCAGTATGTTCACTCCTGGGGTTAGAAGATGCATCTCCAGGCACAAACTCTGCCTGACTTGCCATGTCCCACTGCGTGGCACAGGGCTTGCACCGAGGAGGGAATCTCGAAACGGTTTCCTGAGTGGATGACCAAAGAGCAGGGGAAGGCAGGATTGATGCTTTCTCTGATGGTCCAGATTCCAGGAGTGCCTGGAGGAGGGAAGTAGGGTCCTCAGAGAGGGAAGGAAGAGATCATTGCCTGAGTGAGTCATAGAAACTGATACCAACCAACAAACTGCTCACTCACTGTACCCGTGGCTACAGAACCATGACCGAAGAAACACCCCTGCTGTAGCAAAGGCTGCATCTAGGGCTCTCCCTCAGAGAAGACTCCCTGCAGGAAGGAACAAATGGAACAAGCTGAAGGCCAGCTCAGAGGCTCTGAGGAGGCAAGAAGGAGCGAGCTCTGAGTATGTGTGTGTGTGAGACCTGCAGGAGCCATCTGGGGCTGTAAGTGAGATGGGCATAGTGGGTGGCACGCAGGGGACACTGTTTCTCAGACTGTCATTTCCTCCTGACTGGTAAGCAGATGAAAGGATGCTGTTGGGGAGCTAAGCTGCCCTGCAGCCCCTCATCCCTCCCCCGAAGGCATCAGCAGCAAGCGGAAGCAGGGGCCCTCTGCCAGTTTCCCCTTGTGCAATCCTTCTTCCTGCTCCTCTCCACCCAGAGGCAGGCCTAACAACTATGCCAAGAGGCCTCTGGCATGAGCCCAGCACCTGAAGAACTGGCCACAGGCTGGTTTTCCCAAGGGAGGGCTGGGCAGCTGAAGCTTGGACCAGGGAAAGGTAAATATTCCATGCTGGGTCCTATCTCCGAAAAGGAACGTCTGGCACCTCTGAGTCGTCCCTGCTCTACCCCAAATACATGTTCCTCTATACTCTAGACCCACTGAGGCTTACAGTTACCGAGGACGCTTGCAAGGACCCCCTTCCCATCTCAACACAGAGCTTTTTGTTTTTCTTTTAATTTGTCTCTGTTTATTGAGACAGGATGCTACTATGTAACCTTAGTTGGCCTGGAACTTGCTATGTAGCCCTGGCTGGCCTCAAACTCACAGAGATCCTCTTGAATGCTCGAATGCTCGGATTAAAGGCATGAGCTACCACACTCAGCCAACCACCAAGATATTCAGTGATGACAGGAAGATATCAGGGTCCCCACATACTGGATGAGAAATACAATGAATAGTATATTTAGGACTCAGTATAACACAGGCCTCTGGGAGTCAGCTGCTTGTGACCTTCATGAGACTCCAGGTCGCCCAGGCAAGCAGATCACTGGATCCTGCAAAGCCAGGGCCCACAGGCCATTCTCTTACCATCTACGTCCACACACAGACTCCTGCACAGATCACTCAGGGTCTGTGACTCCGAGATGTCCCACGGCTCTTGGTAATAAGTCCTCTGTCCCAGTAGGCAAACAAACGCCTACTATCTGTGTACAAGATAACCTTTTACTTAGAAATGTCTAGAGCCAAGACCTACTGTGTGCCAGGTTCTATGGGAAGAAGTGTGGAATCAAAGGAATTGAGCCCTCACCCACCCCTGCATTCACAGAACGCAGCTGAAAGGCAGACACAAACACGTCAACAGCCAACAATAAATAACTACAAATTGGGCTAAGTGGGCTGAGGACGGGAAAGCGCAATTAGCCTTGCGGCCTCCCCAGCCCTTAAGGTCTGCCCTCATTACACAGCCGGGCATGCCCGCCCTTCCCAGGGTTTCCTGGCTAAGGTCACGCTGCAGGCTGAGAACCTGGCAGAGCAGGGGGCAATGACAACTGGTTAGGGAGCCCTTGTTGAACCAAACTACATAAAAAAAAAAAATTAAAAAATGAGTGCTTAGCATAGCCAAATGTTATGAATCTAGAGAGACCAGGCGTTTGACTAAATCACACACAGCTGCTAAGCAGCAGAGAACCAGGCAAGAAGTCAGATGTCCCAACTCTGAGCCAATGGCACCTAACACCCACCCATAGCCTGTCTCGATATCCTCATAGCCTGTCTCGAACTAGGAAGTAGCCTCCAGGGATCAGCAGCACCCTGACTCATCTCAGAGACTCTGAACACTGTCTAGTCAAGCCTCGTGATGTCAGTGTTTCATGTCTGAGATGTCCCCACACCGAATGTGGCGTAGCTACGGAGGGTGGACTGTCACAGGAAAGAAACTGTGAGGAGCTGGGAATTGGAGGGGGTACAAAGGCAGTCACGGAAGGACTTTGGCTCAGTAGTGAAATACTTAAATTCCTGGGACGTCAGGATTCCTCTGAGCTCCACAGTACCTGTGACACTCTAGTGATGCCAACTCCTGTCACCACGGTCACCATCCAACACAGATCTGCACCACTCAGCTTGTACTTGGATCACCCTTCCTCTGCTCCACCCCCACAACTCTTCCTCTTCCTCCAGGCCTTGGGCCCCTCCCGGAAGGTATCTCAGAGCTCCTTACCCAGACTGGTGCCTCCGCCAAGGGTGTATAGAGCTTGCCTGGCACACGGAAGGGGCCTCATCTCTCCACCCTTGCTACGCCCTGCAACCTTCCCAAAGCCACCCTTGGCTCCCCATTTCCCACTCTGGAATCCTTAGATTCCACAGCTACAGATGCTCAGAGGCTCTCGAGCCATACTCCCCCATCGCTGCCTCCCCTACAGCCTCAGCTTCACCCTACTTCCAGAGAAGACCCTGAGAGAGAAAGGGAATAGGCACTGAGCAGGCAGTGTCCTCTGTCAGAGACAACACGGGAATACATTTGAAAGGAACCAAGATGAGGACAGAACTTGAGCAGGTCTCTAGAAGCCTTCCCATCTTGCCCTGAAGCAGCTCTGAGACAATTCTTTCTCCGGTGTTCTCCTGACTCCCTGATGCTGACTCGAAGGCTGGCCAGTACTCCTACCACTGCTCATGCAGCAAGCACTTTCTGCTCTCTGGCAGGGAGAGGCTGCCAGGGCATGGGCCTGCCTTGGGCCATCCCAAAGAGAGCAAGACGGAGAAGACACACTGAAACTATGACATAGACATGAATGCCATTCCTATAAGACCATCCAGCCAGATGCCTCGCCTCCCTAACCATGAAGGACAGGTCAGGGACCAGAGAGAACAACAAGAAATCATGGAAGAGAAGCAGATAAGAGCAAGGGAGACAGGTCAGAGGTCACTGGGAGTGATAAAGGACATCACCAGAGTCCCAGACAGCTACAAAGATCCTCATATCCTTGCCAGCTGCACTGCCCAAATCCATGCATGCCTGGAGCATATCCAGGAAGGACCTGGGCAGTCTCCAGTGAAACTCAATATTCCCCATCTTCTGCCCTTACTACCACAGACTTCAATTTGATAGGCGCTCAGTCCCTGGGGCCCTGGCTCCTCACAAGGCCTGAAGAGGGTCCTATCTGAGGTCAGCAAAGTAGATGCCCTCCCAGGCTGAGAGGGAAAGCCTCTGGTCAGAGACAGCCTGTTCAAATGGGTCTCAAGGGTGCCAAGGAGAGGGGAGTAGAGCCAGTGGAGGACAGGGGTCATGGGAAGACTTACTCGGGGAGGACCAAGGAGTAGGTGGGGCAGCGCTGCAGAGTTTGTTTACTTGAGGCTTTTTTTTTTTCTTCTGCTGTTCCTGTTTGACAGTCACAGTTGTGGCAGTCAAAGACACCTCTACAGATAGCACCCCAAAGAGAGCGCAGAGCTGAGAGGAGGCACCAGCTAGCTCCCATGTCCCACCCCATAGCCATCATGTCCACCACTCTTCTAGGGAGCCGAGAGTACCCCCAAGGAAAACTCCCAGAGACAACACCTCCATGCCAGCTGGGAGGGAGGAACAACTGACTGTGGATTACCACGAACCTGTCAAAATCAGGAGGACGTGACAGGCTGAACTGAGCTTTAAGAGGAGCTGACCTGACAGAAGCCAACAATAAGGAGAAGAAAACCCAGCTTCGTTCTCGGTCCCCCGCCCTTCCCAGGGCTTCCAAAGTCACCACGGACAACCAGTGCACTAAGACCAGGCACATCACCCCACCCTCTGTACTGAGGACCGTGAATTCTGCATGTACCTTAAATGGAGTCTGTGGTGAGGAGTAAGAGAGCATTCTGGCTGTACCTCGTGCAGATGACACCGGCTGCCCCCTCAGAGCACTCCGGGCTGACCGAGAAGGGTATGCCACTAGATCTGACCACATGCCATTCAGATACCAGGACAGGAGAAAACGGTGGGAGGCTCGGGCGGCCATACCAGACACACCAGGCTACTGAGTGGGGTACATAGATAGCATGCCGTAGAAGTGGGGCATACATTGTCCTGGGGACCCAGTCACCCACAGCAGATCCTGGAATCCAGGATCAGGATAGTCTCCTGATGCAGAGTTCTGTGCCCACGAGTGGGAACCGGGCCTGGACCCCAGGCGGGTGGAGGTCATGTGGCTCAGGCAGCATGCCTGGTTAAGATTTGAAACCACCTCAGTCTCCTCAGGGGCTGAGTCCCCTTGGTTTTTACAGACACAGTTTCCTCTGTGCCCAAAGAGGTTATGCTGGACCTAGCAGGGTGGGTAAGAGGAGGCCATCCCTGGACAAGGGGGGAACGGGCCCTGGCTGAGCCTGGGCTGAGGGCCTCTGTGGTCTCTGGAAGTTCCTTGGGCAGCTTGATGCCTGTTTCCACACCAGACTTCCCATGAAGAAGGTAGAAGCTGTACGGGTAGACATGGAGGAGGAATGCGGGTGAGGGAGAAGGGCGATGAGCTTGACACCTGGAAGCAGAACTGCAGCCAATCAGAGATCATCTTGGCCCCTGGGAGGTTGGGGGTGGGAGGGGGGTCTGAACCCAGGCTAGCTGTTTGGAGTGGGTCCTCTACTCTGCTTGTGACTAAAACCTTCAGCCCATTTTTCAGATGAGGGTAAAATCCAGCCACATAGCTGAGGTTTTCTACTAGTGGGAACAACCAAGCTGACTCCACGCGCAACCCAAGGTCACGTTTCCAAAACCAAGAGCCCTTGGCCTTGGTCATGTGCTTCCTGCAGGCCTTGAGTCAGTGGGGTACACTGGGCTGGTCCTCCGTAAAGGAGAGAAGGCAAGAGGGAAGGGAAAATTAGCAGGGGACACTGACAGATGGAAGATAAATAATAAAGGGGCTGTTTTCCAACGCCAGCCTGGCACGGCGCCCAGGGCAGTCATCTTACCCTTGGAGCTCAAGGCTACACTTGCCTCATCTTTTCCAGAAGTATGCGAGCCCAGATACGTCAGCCTTCCGGTATGCAGTGATCTGTGGCTGGCTGCCCGCCTTTCTCCCTACTTCTTCCTTCGGAACTTTGCCTTCTTGGCACTGACCACCCTGCTCCACCCAGTCAGCCCAGCCTCAGGCCCCCTCCTCCATCAGGTCCCTCTTGCAGGGGACTGTGACGAGCCCCTTCGACAAGGCAGAGCCCCTGTAGGGCAGGCAGAGAGCTGTGGTACGGGGGAGGGGCGGTATCCACATCATCTAACTAACAGGTTGGTCTGGCTTGGAAGAGTCCCGCCCTCCTGTAGCTAATGAACACTATGCAACAGGTGTTTTCGCCTCAGTCCCCAGCCGGCCCTGGATGTGACAGGAGGCAGCTGCCAGCCACCAACTCCAAAGCTCCCTAGCTCACTGGTGAGCCCTCCGGCTCCCAGGCCCAGGGGGGCCACCATGGCCTACCGCTCCTGCGTCGTTGGCTTCAGCAGCCTCAGTGGCTGTGAGATGATCCCTGCGGGCAGTCCCCAGCCTGGGACCTCAGGATGGGGCAGCTGTGGGCTCCCTGGGCCTGGCTTCAGCTCTCGAAGCCTCACAAGCTGTAGGCCAGCTGGCATCCTCCCCAAGGTGACTGTGAACCCCAGCCTGCTGGTGCCTCTGGACCTCCAGGTGGACCCAGCTGTTCAACAGCAGAAGAACCAAGAGAAGGAGGAGATGAAGGTCCTCAATGATAAATTTGCCTCCCTGATTGGCAAGGTGAGCTGAGTGGGAGAGGGCACCAAAACAGAAGGGCCCCAGGCTTTCCAGGTGATCTGGCTGTCGGTTCCCTGAGCATCGGTCATGCCCCGCCCCTGATCCCAGCCAATGGGGACGCAGCATGGCTGAACCTGCAGAGATGGGCTAGGAAAGCCTGACACATCCTGGTGTCTGGGGTGAAAGGATGACTCTGAGGGGTATTGGATAAGGGTACACCACCTGGCTTGGAGTGGGAGGGGTCAGTGTACCCCTGTAGCAGTCAAGGGGTGCTTCTCAGGAAGGCCTATGGAGGTGTGCCTGTTGACCTCTGCCCAAGTGGGAGGATGGGAGATACTGCTAAGATGCTCTCCTGACCCCAAGCCTCTGTTCCAGAAGCATCTCTGCATCTCCCTCCCGCCCTGCTGGCTTTCCCCACTCATCCGCAGAGCTGCTGCTCTGGCAGGTCCAAAGGCGGGCCGGGGGGTGGGGGGGTGGGGGGGGGGAAGGAGAATGGGCAAAGGAGGCTGCCATGGAGTTTGTATGAGTAAAGATGCAACTTTGGCTCGTCAGGAGAAAGGAATGTAGAGGACCGTGTCAGAATCCAGCCAGCAGCCAACAGTTGGCCTGCTTTTCACTCACCTAGGTGGAAGGAACAGGCCCCTAACAACATAGCCCCCACACTTCCTAGACTCACTGCCTGCAGCTAGCCTAGGGCTTCAGGAAGTCCTGTCTACCTCCCAAGCCTGTGCCCACTCAGCCACTCCAAGAAGCCTCTGTGAGCAATCTTCCCAGCCCTGCTTCCTCCTGGGTCGGAGCGCACTGACTGAACTGCATTCTGCAGGGCTAGGCACTGCAGGGTACCCACAGGTTCACCTCAGATCCCCTTAACTGTAAAGAAAGACACTTCAGGAAAGACATTGCATGGAACAGAGAACCCTGGCCAGTCATTAACTGCCTCTTGGTTTCTGACTCTGCAACTCTTGCACATTTCTGGGGTCCTGAGCTGTGGGGATGTACAGACAGGTAGTGAGAAGAGAGTGTCACGTGTGGCCTGGATGCCTGAATGCCACAGGAATTTAGGAAGGCAACTGTGAGCCAGTGCTAGCTAACATCACTACAGATGTTGTTTTCCCAGCTGTGCAGATGAGGCAATTGGACCAGAGAGACTCGTTGCATTGCCCACAGTCACAGAGCCAACAACTGATAAGGTTTATATTTGAACTAAGGTCTGTGTGTGTGTGATGTGTGTGTGTGTGTGTGTGTGTGAGAGAGAGAGAGAGACAGAGACAGAGAGAGACAGAGACAGAGAGAGACAGAGAGACAGAGACAGAGAGAGACAGAGAGACAGAGACAGAGAGAGACAGAGACAGAGACAGAGACAGAGAGAGACAGAGACTGAGAGAGACAGAGAGACAGAGACAGAGAGACAGAGACAGAGAGACAGAGAGAAACAGAGAGAGACAGAGAGAGACAGAGAGAGACAGAGAGACAGAGAGACAGAGACAGAGAGAGACAGAGAGAGACAGAGAGACAGAGACTGATAGAGAGATCGAGAGACCTGAGGCAGAAGCAGCGTCTTTCCCTGCCTCATCTGACTAGTTCAGAGTCTCCTCATTTACACCCGAGGTGCCCAGATCTGGAGAGGGGCAAGAGGCTCTTCCCACAGCTGCACAGATGGAGCCCACAGCCCAGGAGGTAGGCCCTGCAGAGGTGCCTCCTTGACAAGCCTGGCTAATCCCTTAAAAGGAGTGCTTCGCTGAACTATGTAATTTGGCTCCCATGGGTGGCTTTTCTCTCCTTCGAACGATTGCCAATGCTGATGTCACTCCATGCCACTGCCATGGGCATGGGGTGGGAACCGTGAGTGTAGGCCCGGGAAGGAGCCCTCAGAGTTGGGGTCCCGGACTCAGACCCTTGAAGGTCCTTAACAGAACTCAAGCCTCTCAGCTCTTGAGATAGGGTGCCCTTCACTGTAGGGTACAGGGAACTATGGTTTCTAGCCCTGTTTATTGGAACCCTGTGCTAAGCAGAGGCTGTGAGAGACCCCAAGAGACTAACAAAACATTAGAACCCTATTTCTGAGTTTAAATCCTGGACTCCCACCACCAGCCTGTTGTGTAACCTCAGGCGAACTGCTGAACCTCTCTGGGCCTCAGTGCACATCTGTATAATGGGCCTGTCAATCAAATGGGATGATTTTTGAATAGTAGTTAGAGCACATCTAGCAGATAGTGCAAGCTTTCTCAGCAAGAGAGCTAGGTTCAGGGAGCTCCCAGACCTAGCTACCCTCTTCTAACCACACACACCCCAGGCCTGAAGAGTAAGGGGGGTGGTGGGGAGGGGCCTATAGGTAGGGCACAGCCCAGGCTTCAGAGAGATGTACAGGCAGGGAAAGCACAGGAGATAGATTCCAAGCCCAGAGCAAGGATGGGGCTCTGAACAGAGAAGAGGAAGGAGGACTCCACTCCTCTCCCCCTTCATGGCCCTCTGCTGCCCTGAGAAACCAGTGTGTGTGTGTGAGTGTGTGTGTGTGTGTGTGTGTGTGTGTGTGTGTGTGTGTGTGTGTAAGGGAAGGGAACAGTTCCTCTAGAGCCCGGCAGAGAGGCCTACTGCTGTGGCATTGCTTCACTTATAGTCTGTGTTTCCTTTACCCTCTCTGTGCCTCAGATTCTAGGGCTCATCAACCTGTGTTCCTGCCAGTGGGGGACTAACAAGGCCACAGCCACAGGGAAAGACGAGGGAGGCCTCGGAAGGCAGAGTCCTCTCTATCAGGGCTGCTACGGGGCTCTCCAACATGCAGACAGCCTAGGCACTGGGGCACGGGGAAAGGACTGTCCAAGCCCAGAGGACAACCCAGGAGCAGAGGTGGACAGCTGGAGACAAGGATGGGTCATGTCAGCTCTCAAGGTCTCAGATGTCCCTAGTGTCAGCCCTGCTGGCATTGGCACTGGCCAGCTTTCCTGTAGGTCTCTGTGCTTCTCGGCTAAAGCCGGGATTCGACATCTTCCCAGCACTTCAGGGATCCCTGTCAAAGTCTCCCTGCTGACTCAGTGGCTGGACTCTCCCCAAGGAACATACAAGATCCAGTCAAGCGCTCAAAAGGTGACTTGGAGTCCCCTGTAAAAGAAAAGAAAAAAATCTCACACTGTAAGTCCTGTCCAGCCTGACCTGGCTCCCTGCAGCTCCCAGTCTCAGTTTCTCTAACTGCAGAGTGGGGGATAAACAAACCAGGAATTTGCTCTGGAAAGCTGCCACTGTGCCCCGATAGGGCAGAGCCCGCAGAGCTGCCACTGTGCCCCACAGGGCAGAGGGACCGGGCTAGAGGAGAGTGCAGTGGCTCCTGGGGATGGGGATTACTGACCCCCCCCCCCAGGTCTTTGTTCCCACAGGGAAGAGCCTTTCTGCCTTTAGCAGGCTATGGTTAAAAGTGACTTTTCATCTCCACCCACTGAGACAAGAGACTCCCCAAAACTAATGGAAGTCAGAAGGTATACCCTTGGTCCCCCAAGAACACATGATCTCTACCTATACTGGCTGGTATATTCATAGCATCTTCCCTCAGAAGTTAGGCTAAGGGAAGAACTTCCTGATATAAAGGCTTTTCTGTTGCTCATGGGTGGAGGTAGGAGCCTCACGTCTCTCCTCTCACCGCACCCTCAGTGTAAACACGGACTCCTGCTTGTCAAAATGGAGGGAAGGTGGGGTGAGCTAATACTCCCACACACATGGACACACACACACACACACACACACACACACATGCATACACACACAGAGCAAGGCAGAACCTTCTTGACCTCTAGCCTGACTGAACCAGTTTGCTGGTGGTACAGGTTTAAGGCAGTGCCTTGCAAAAACTTCCCAGAGAGATGGGTGTGAGGCAGGGGAATGAAAGCTCACCAGAGTCACAGTCCGTGCTTCTATCTAATTTTCCTGCTCCCCTCCCTTCCAGAAACAAAAGTGCCAAATGCTTGTCACAGCTCTGTCTTGCTGCAGTCCTGGGAGCAAGGCCAGCACCCTCAGCATACCACCATTAGCACAGAATCCCACGGCCTGAACAGCCGCTGGCGTTCAGGAACGGCCCAGCCAGCTCTTACCTTGGTGGCTACCTAGGGCTCCCAGGCTAAAAGGGAGAAGTTGGGGTGGGAGTGGGAGGCTTCCAGGACAAGGAAGAACAGAGAGAATAGATAAAATGGAAGAAGGCAGGGACACTCACCCCTCCCCCAAAAAAAAAAGATGACAGGCAGGGTGAGGACAGAGCCGGGAAATCCCCATCATCCTGGGATATTGCTCCCATGGGAACTGAAGCTAGAACAGAAGTAGGCACGCAGCCTTCTGGGGGCCTAGCTGTGATCCAGAGGATGTGGGTGCCTCCGTAGAATTCACCGGGAGAAGCCTTTACTTCTTAGCAGGCATGGTTAAAGATGGCTTTAACCCACCCACTGAAACCAGACACTCTCCAAGGCTGGTGGGAGAAAGAGAGGAGGTGAGGGGCAGCCAAAACTTGGGGAAACTATGGGGCTCAGAGCCTTCCAGGTCCCCATGCTCAAGGCCACCCTGACTCTGCCTGGAGAAAAAGCCACTTCAGAAGGGCCCTGGGCCCCAGGGCAGCAATGAAACATCACAGTGGTTAAAGAGCTCAGTTCAGGGCTGGGGTCACAGCTCAGTGGCAGAGTGTTTGCCTAGCATACATGAAGGCCCAGATTAGATCCCCAGCACTGCACAAACCAGGAGCTATGGTTGCCCGAACTTGAGAGGCAGAGATAGGAGAGCCAGCAACGGAAGCTCATCCTCACCTATATGTATAATGAGCTTTGAGGCTGGTAACACGTGAGACCTCCCTGTCCCAAAACAAACAAACAAAACTCCAGGTGCCAGGCCTGGTTCCTCCGCTGCCTGCTAGTTCGGTGACCTCGGGCGATTCTCACAGCTCCGTGGGCTGGGTGCCCCCCTCTGGAAGCTGTGCTGATAGCAATACCCACTCCACAGGGTGTTGCCTCAAAGAAGTTGGAACACGAAGCACTTGGAACCGGGCTGGTGCACAGTAGCTGGCAGCTCATACATGTCAGCAGCTGCCTCTTCCCGAGCTCGTTCCCACCTTCTGCCCCCTGACAGCTTTTTCAGACAGGCAGTATCGTCAACCTCAACTTGTAGCTTGGGAAACTGAGGCTCAAAGGGGTCAGGAGGATTAATACTAACGTGCAAAGCAAGCCTACCTGGCTGGGTCTCAAGGCCAGATGAGATCAGGCTTGCCATGCAGGAGAGGCAGGTAGGACCCCGATGTCTCCCAGGCCTCTATTTTTGGGCTCTCCCAGTCCTGCACCAGCCGGTGACAGGCAGGCATTCTGTACCCCTGCTCCCCTCCCTCACTGGATGGAAGCCCTGCCCAGGTTAGGAAGCCGGCAGTCTCTTGTCTCCACCCTTCATCCTGTCCTTATCGCAGCATCTTCGACTCAACAGCCAAGAACTGGAGGTGGCTTTGCGTGCTGAGTTGAGCCGGTGTCGGTGAACGTGTGCAGATGAGCTGCCCTGTGACGGGGAGCCCCACCTCAGGGTCCCCCAGCCCGTCCAGGAAACCCAGTGTGGCACCTGACGACCTACTCAGTACCCTCCTGCTCTTGCAGGTCCAAGCTCTGGAGCAACGCAACCAACTGCTGGAGACCCGATGGAGCTTCCTGCAGGGCCAGGGATCAGCCACCTTCGACCTCAGCCACCACTACGAGACATTCCAGGGCCGGCTGGAGGAGGAGCTGCGCAAAGTGAGCCAGGAGCGGGGACAACTGGAGGCCAACCTGTTGCAGGTGTTAGAGAAGGTGGAGGAGTTTCGTGTCAGGTAGGTCTCACACTGGGAAGCAGGGGTGGAGGCTGAGAGTGGGGACCAGGCTGGGCTCTGGTAGGGTGCACCCAAGGTAGAGAAAGAGGAAGTGTGGGGTAGAACACTGATATTCTCTAGATACAACTCTTGAGAACATCACATATGTAAACACTGCAGGTATGGGGAGAACCTATATCGCTTATGATCGATCCACCAAGCTTCAGCCGCACTGGCTTTCAGCTAAGCCCTTGGGTGCTGGCACAACACAGGCCTGGCTCCAACAGCCTTTCCTGAGACTGCATGCATGCCAACTCCCGTGTGCTACCCTGGGACGGGACATCTTGCCTCTAGCAAAGCAACATAAAGGCTGTGTTCTGCGGCACACTTTGGATGCGCTCTTGGAATCGGGAAAGAGGAGGAGCACTGAAGTGCAGGCCAGGGACAGACAGGATAGGGCTTATCTTCGGAAAGCAGCAACCCCCCTGTAGGGAATGCTTCTTGGTATCAAGGAAGCTGGGGAACCAGAAAGATGATGAAAACATAGCCCCTGCCCACACGATGCTCTTACAGCTACTGGGGCGGAGGGGCAGACGGGCAGATGGTGGGCAAGTGCCACCCAGTCGTCATAGGTCCAGCCTAGGTATTGAAGTAGGAAATACTCATTTTCGCCCCAGGCCCCTAGCTTTGTGGCTTCAGGCAAGCACAGCCTACAAACTGTCCTCTGAGGGAGTAGACACGATGACTGACACTGACCTCGGATGCCATGAGCAAGAAACTGAGACTTCGGGTTGGTGTCTGGCAGTGACGTTTCTGTCCCCTAGAAGGTTGAAGTTGATCAAACTGGCTGAACTGAACTGGCTAGCCTAGGAAGGCAGAATAGACACTTGGGGGGGGGCGGGGCTCAGGACAGGGGACCCTCTAAGATCAAGTACTCACTACTTGATACACATCGCATACCGAGTCTGTCCTCAGGTCTGGGTCTCCTTCTGAGGGGGCTCCACCCTGGATGAGGTAGGGGTAGGAATGGGGAACCAATGGCTGATCCCTGTCCTACATTGTGGTCCACACCAGTCCGAGGTAGGGCCATCATTCTAGGGGCAGCCAGGCAGAGCAGAGGGTAGGGCAGCTTGCCTAGGAACGCAGACTCCTGAGCTGAAGCTCCATATAAGCCACCCCTCCCAGAGAGTCCTGCCCTCCCAAATCCTAGGAAACCCACATGGGCATCTGATCTCTCAGAACTTCCAACAGTCGTCCACCAGGGGCGGCAGCCCATTTCACTGCTCTCTAATAGGTCTGGGCACCTCATAGGAGTCACAAGGCAGGAACTACTAAACAAAATTGCCACCTTCAATGGCCATGACAAAGCACCATGGCATCCCTGGGGACCTGCAGCCGAGTCTCTCGAAGTCACCACTGGTTGCTGTCACCTAGCCGCTGACCTGCTTCCTGTCTGCCTTGCTGTTTAGGCTAAGGCTGATCTCCTCTGGGAAGGAGAAGAAGAGAATAAGTCTTATAATGGGGTTTCGGGAGTTTTGGGTCTGCAGGCTAGAGCGGAAGCTGTTGGTGTGGGGTGGAGCCTGGACAGGGAGGAGCTGTGCCTTGCCTCTGCAGGGTGATGAGCTCAGTCTTGCTCCCAGAAATAAACAAAGGGGGGGGGGAGGCTATGTGACAGGCTAAAAAGGGCCTCAGAACAGGTTCAGGAGCTGGTGACAGATTGGAGGTGGGACAGAAAATAGGCATCACCTGAGTCTCAGTAGGTGGAGACTTGCAGAGGTCCCCAAGGTCTGGCTAATCTAACTCCTAGTTACTAAGAACAATGTAACAATGTAACAATGTAACAATGTAGAGGCCCAGCAAGAGGAAGCAAGGTGCCCAAGCTCACACAGGAGCCTCAGAAACAGCACAGAGCTGCACAAGTTGGTTGATGAGAAAAGGTGTGTAGTTGAGAGAGAGCTAAAGGCTGAATCTAGCTAAGCATCAGACGGCAGGCTAGGGCAGACTCAGGCAGCTTGTATACCCTCTGAGGAAGGGGCTCTTCCAGCTCACACAAAAACTGGGAATGAATATCAAGAGACTCAGGGAGACTGGGTACCAGCCCCTGACTGGAACCCATGCTAAGCCCTAGACTCTTACTGGACCATTAATTAGCCTAGGCCCTAGACGTTGGCCCTCCTAGGAGGCTATCTCAAGGTCCTAGGCAGGATACCTAGGTATACTCCCTCTAGCCCCAACTCTCCTGCTATCTTTCCCTACTTGGAGAAGGCCATTTGACTGCCCTTAAAATATGTATGGTGTG
>JADRCD010194321.1:0-44041 GCA_019843815.1 Montemys delectorum | reverse complement strand
GAACACAAATGCCAGCCTAGACTACTATACCCAGCAAAACTCTCAATCACCATAGATGGAGAAACCAAAGTCTTCCATGACAAAACCAAATTCACAAAATATATTTCCACAAATCCAGCCCTTCAAAGGATAATACACGGAAAACTCCAACACAAGGAGGGGAACTACATCCGTGAAAAAGCAATAATATAATCTTCCAACAAAAGTAAAAGAAGATAGACACATGAACGGAATTCCAGCTCTAACTACAAAACTAACAGGAAGCAACAATTACTTTTCCTTAATATCTATTAACATCAGTGGACTCAACTCACCAATAAAAAGACATAGACTATCAGATTGGGTATGTAAACAGGACCCAACATTTTGCTGCATACAGGAAACCCACCTCAGTGACAAAGACAGACACTACCTCAGAATAAAAGGCTGGAAAACAATTCTCCAAGCCAATGGTCCCAAGAAAAAAGCTGGAGTAGCCATTCTAATTTCGAATAAAATTGACTTTCACCATAAAGTGATCAAAAAAAATAAGGAGGGACACTTCATATTCATCAAAGGTATGATCTATCAAGATGAACTCTCAATTCTGAACCTCTGTGCTCCAAATGCAAGGGCATCTACATTCATAAAAGAAACTTTACTAAAGCTCAAAGCACACATTACAATGCACACAATAGTAGTGGGAGATTTCAACACCCCACTCTCTGCAATGGACAGATCATGGAAACAGAAAGTAAACAAGGACACAGTGAGACTAACAGAAGTTATGAAACAGATGGATTTAACAGATATCTATAGAACGTTTTATCCTAAAACAAAAGGATATACCTTCTTCTCAGCACCTCATGGTACCTTCTCCAATATTGACTATATAATTGGTCACAAATCAGGCCTCCACAGATACAAGAAGATTGAAATAATCCCTTGTATCCTATCAGATCACCATGATCTAAGGCTGCTCCTCAATAACAACATAAACAGTAGAATGCCCACATACACACAAAAGCTTAACAACACTCTACTCAATGATAACTTGGTCAAGGAAGAAATAAAGAAAGAAATTAAAGACTTTCTAGAGTCTAATGAAAATGAAGCCACAACATACCCAAACCTATGGGACACAATGAAAGCAGTCCTAAGAGGAAAACTCATAGCTTTAAGTGCCTCCAAAAAGAAACTGGAGAGAGCATACACCAGCAATTTGACAGCACATCTGAAAGCTCTAGAACAAAAAGAAGCAAATTCACCCAAGAGGAGTCAAAGGCAGGAAATAATCAAACTCAGGGCTGAAATCAACCAAATAGAAACAAAAAGAATTATACAAAGAATCAACCAAACCTGGAGCTGGTTCTTTGAGAAAGTCAACAAAATAGATAAACCCTTAGCCAGACTAACTAGAGGACACAGAGATAGTTTACTAATTAACAAGATCAGAAATGAAAAAGGAGACATAACAACAGACACTGAGGAAATCCAAAATATAATGGGATCCTACTACAAATGCCTATACTCAACAAAACTGGAAAACCTGGATGAAATGGATAATTTTCTAGACAGATATCAGGTACTAAAATTAAATCAAGATGAGATCAATGGTCTAAACAGTCCCATATCTGCTAATGAAATAGAAACAGTCATTAATAGTCTCCCAACCAAAAAAAGCCCAGGATCAGATGGTTTTAGTGCAGAGTTTTATCAAACCTTCAAAGAAGACCTAATACCAATACTCCTCAAATTATTCAACAAAATAGAAACTGAAGGTACTCTACCCAATTCGTTCTATGAAGCTACAATTACTCTTATACCTAAACCACACAAAGACCTAACAAAGAAAGAAAATTTCAGACCAATTTCCCTTATGAATATCGATGCAAAAATACTCAACAAAATTCTTGCATACTGAATCAAAGAACACATCAAAACGATCATTCACCATGATCAAGTAGGCTTCATCCCAGGGATGCAGAGATGGTTCAATATATGGAAATCCATCAACGTAATTCACTACATAAACAAACTCAAAGAAAAAAACCATATGATCATCTCACTAGATGCTGAGAAAGCATTTGACAAAATCCAACATCCCTTCATGATAAAAGTCTTGGAAAGATCAGGAATTCAAGCCCATACTTGAACATAGTAAAAGCAATATACAGAAAACCAGTAGCCAACATCAATCTAAATGGAGAGAAACTTGAAGCAATCCCACTAAAATCAGGGACTAGACAAAGTTCCCCAATCTCTTCCTTTGAAAGTTTGCTATGGTAACACCAGCCAAAAGACACATAAGCAAATCCAGTGAATAGACTGCAATCCAGAAACGTGTCTTTATGTCATACAGGCTTTTCTGAATTATATAAACAGAAACCTGTTCCTGGTACTAGAAACTTCAAGAACATTAAATAGAAATAAAACCATATTTGTCTAAAGCCCGCTGATGTATAAAAGTCTAAAGCAAGACATCAACTACAGGAATTATTTACTTTTAAGTTCAATGAACCTTTCAGTACAGGACAGATGAAGATTCTTTCAGCAAATGATGTTTAAATAAGTAAATACATAAATGACAAATAATGACACGTGACTACTCCCCACATGTACAAAAACCTTATTTTTCTATAGATCACAGCTCTAAATATTAAATAAATCTTGTAGGGGAAAGTATTTTTATGACCTTGGGCTAAGCAAAGTTCTCTTAGACAATTGCAAAAGAAAGTTTGTAACCATTTAAAACTGAGTAGAAATTTGTGTTTCATTAAGGTAAAGGTGTTCTGACCATCCAAAACATAATAAACACAGAAAATACACTTAAGAGTGATTCTTGGAGCAGTAGGTCACTGTACAATATTCCCAGTGCCAGGTTCAAGATATTTCTCATTACTTGTTTGTCAGGGTGGTCTCAGAAGTTTACAAAAACAATCCAGGTCCTTATTGGTCCTCTTGGTTACCAACTGTAACTACAGAATGAGATTTCATTGCTGAAGACACAAACATTTCAACTGACAGATATAAAGAAAGCAAACTTGGACAGAGCTGAAATTTTCGCCCTAATATTTAGCTTTCAAGTTGTCTGAACATTTAATGCAGGCTGATAGAAGGTAAAGGGCATCAAAGGTTTTACTTACTTGGGTATAATGGGACATTCCTTGAATCCAAGCACTTGAGAAGTAGGAACAAGAAGCAGATATCTGTGTATTAAAAGTCATTCTGGTCTACATACGGAGTTCTAGTCCAGTCAACCATCATAGTAAGAGAGTCAAAATATTAAGAAAACAGAGATTTTACTCAGTCATAAATCCTACTAATTACAAAATCAGTCTTCTAGGATGTATTACACTGAGGAACCATGGTATGATGGTTCTTCTGAATGAATTTAAGGTCCTCTCTATAGCAAGAAAACCATGCCCAGAATTATAATCCCTGGCAATAACCTAAGACCCAAGGGAATAACTTGTTGCTATCATGTAACTGAATGGACCTAGCACCAAGCTATTCATTAAATACATGTATGAAACCATCAAAGAATGGATTTAATTAATTAAAAATTCGTGGGTAATTAGTGGAAGAAAACTAATACAATATCTTCTGTCCAGAAGTCATAAAGAATGCTCAAAATTATTTAGAAAGAAGCAGAGAGAGGGAGGAGGCCAGAGAACAGAGGAGAGAGTGGTGAAAGAGGAAAGTCAACATTCTCATCTTGTCTCTGTATGCATGCCCACATGCACCGCATATGAATGTGGCACACACGTGCTCCATACACACACTAACCAAACAAACAAGAAACAAAAACAAGTCATCCTACCCTATATAACAGAAACAAAAAAGTTGTGGTTCAGGGTTTTATCTAGGAAGCTTGTGAATGATAAAATTAAGTGATGGTGATAGTTGTCAAATAGTGGTTATCTTTACAGAAAAGCAGGAATGTTGCTTCCTGACAAAGAATCTACAGGAGTTTCTGTAGTGTTGTACATGCTTTTGACTTGATTTTAGAGATAGATAGTGATATAGACATAAACAAATACACAGTTAGAAAGCTGCAATTTTAAATTTCAGACCATATAAGTTATGCCTAAATGAAAATGAATAAATAGGAACTTAAAACAATTTTAAGAGCTTTCATATGATTTTTAACTTTTTAAATTAAAATGGATCAAGATGGGATCTCAGCTGAGTTAGCTAAAAGGTTGTGCTTTTAATATTTTACAAGAGAATCTGCTAAAGCACTCATGTGAAGGCAACTGCTTTAACAGAAAAGTGAGATACAAAAGAAATGGGCAGGTGCTATTGCCACTCTGTCAGCAAACTCTAGATATAAATAGGTTTCGTTGTCACCTAAAGGTAAGTAAACAAAATAACATTTAAAAATATTTCAGTGCTGCACTAGAAAAAGAAGCATCATGCAAGTGTTTTAGAGAGAGATGGAACTAGTTATCTAGTTCTAGAGAGCCTTGCATGTAAGAAGGTATCCCCTGTGAAATGGTTGGTTGGCCCCCACAGAGGTTGCAAGCTACAGATTGAGAACTAGTGTTCTAGGGTCTTTGGTATGGGAAGGTGTCCAAAAGAGAAATATGGACACCAACCCAATCACAAAACCTTTGATCTAAAGTCTTTCCAACCTGCAAAATATGCTAGTGCAATGATAACTCAGAGCTTGTAGGAATAACCAACCAACATCAGATTCACATAAGACCCACTCCTCAAGATGGAACCCATACTTGACACTGCTTGAGTTACCAAGAACCGAGACTAAATATCCAGGAGACCTAGGGCAAAACCAAATACTACTGGTCTTTTATAAACAAACAGGTAACAATAAAATGATCCCTAATGATATTTTGGTATATTCATAGATTGTTTTTCTTTTCTTTTGTTTTGTTTTATTCAGCCATCATCAGAAAAGCTTCCTCCTGAAGCAGATGGGCACAAATTCAGAGCCACTAAGCCATAGAGAGATAGAAGTTTGAACACGCAACTCTAAGTGAAATATCTCCATCAAATCCATCCCCCACAGAGTTCAGGGGACCCTGTAGAAGATGAGGCAGAAGGACTGTGTGAGCCATAGGGGATGGAGAACATGACAGAAGAAGGGCCCTAGAAATCAGTTGAGCAAATCTCGTATGAACTTGCAGAAACTGAAGCAGCAAGCATAGGACTTACACAGGTCTTCACCAAACCCTCTGTATATATGCTACAGCTTTCAGTTGAGTATTTTTATGAGACTTCTGAGTATGTAAACAAGTTGTTAGTTATCTGAGTCCTGTGCCTTCATTTTGGGTTCTTTTCCTTCTGCTAGCTTGCCTTGTATAACTTCAATGTACTAACTTTTGTTTTATCTTATTGCATTTTATTTTGTTAAAAATACATTCACCTTGTTAACAAACAAAATAAAATTTTTAAATAGAAATTGAATAAGTAAAGGAAGTTATAAAACTACTCATTTAAAACTGTATTTGAACTATAACAAAATATAATGAGGAAAAGTACAAACTATAACATCAAAGTTGGACAAACGGTCACAAAAAAAGAGTCAGAGTCGCACCCATTTACATGCTTTGGAAATTCATTAAAACACTAAATTGGAAGGCATAATACACCTGCAGATGACCTGGTGCAGACCAGCACAGCCCCAGTGCACACTGCCTCCGTCTCTGTGAGTTCATAAGAATTTTGCTTATGTAGATTTAGAGGGCTTTGTTTTCTTGATGTCCTCATCTCTGTGGGAGTCCTGCTCCTGTCGCTTCAAGTCCCTGAAGACTTAGATGTGCCATCAGTGTAAAGAAGAAAATGACCACCAGCTTGCTGTTAAGAAGATGACCCCAAATAACATGAGCCTTTCAGTATTTATTTCAATTCAAAGTATAAAGATACAAGTTCAGTTTTATTTGCTCAAACATGTTCCAAGAAAATAGACAATAATTCTCGGATTTTTTTTTGTATGTTTCTTTCTCATGCACTTTATTTTCCCCAGGTAGATATTTAACCTTGTGACCTCATAATTAAGCACACCTCTGTAATCATTGCAATTAGCATACTGCATCTCAAACACCTAGCTGGTGGCCCTTGCAATAAGTTTTACAAGTTTCTACCTGAATTTACTTTGACAATATCTATATATCTGTCTAGCACAACCATAGCCAAACTAAGATTTAAACTATGGGCACAAGATGTGGTTGACTCTCGGCTGGCTGCTCCCATTTTCTAAAGTGCTAGTGCCTAAACAGATGAGTTCCTTGTTCCTAAACAAATATCTTCATGCTAATGTGTATTCATTAACTTCACTAATCTATTCTTGCAAGGGCTGCTTTCTGAGAATAATTATGTGCCTCAAGAAACTGTATAGTTTGTATTTCATTCTTTTTAGGTATCATCTCAATTCCATCATGTATTTTCAGTAAATCCACCTTAGAATTATTAAGAGATTTCTATTATGCCATTGTCTGTCGTACCTATTACAGACAAAGTGAGAAGCAAAGCTTCCAGAAGCATAATAATATTATCCTAGGAGAAAGGGAATCACCCCACAGCCAATCCCAGGAAAAGCAGCTGAGGCTACGGGTTCTGTCACACCAATCCTTGTCAGACATACAAGAGCTTCTCTTCAGTGCTCTGACAAGAAGAGACATCTGCAAAGCACTCAGACACCATTCCCTGGAACAAAACAATGGTTTCCAATCCATCCTCTCTGGCTCTTACACTCTTTTCCCCTCCTCTTCCAGGGAGTTCCCTGAACTCTGAGGGTTTTTTGTTTGGTTGGTTGGTTGGTTGGTTTGGTTTGGTTTTTTTATTTAAAAAATAACTAAATAATGAATGAATGAATGAATGATTGTCAACCTAGCCACTAGGATAAAGGTTAAACTGCTGGAAGAAATAAATTGGTTTTCTTCAAAGGGATAAATGACATTAGGTATACCAGATATTTCAGGGCAGATCTGATATTCAGGAAGCCCACAAAAGCCCTCCTGGCTAGGAGTGAGGAGGATAACAGCAATGATATACCCACTCAACAAATTTGGGACCAGATATCCACTTCAAAAGTCACTTCAAATGTCATAACTTCAGTACAAACCCCACAAGTACGGACAAACAAGACAATACGGCTTCTACAGAAGCCGACAACCTTTTCATAATAAGTTTAGAGCAAAGCAATTAAGCTGAAGCATAAGGGGAGATCTTCAAAATAGCAACTATGAATATATTCAGGAACCTTAAAGAGGACACCAATAAATTATCTCCAATGAATATGTAGCAGAGGATGGCCTAGTCGGTCATCAATGGGAGGGGAGGCCCTTGGTCCTGGGAAGGTTCTATGCCCCAGTGTAGGGGAATGCCAGGGCCAGGAAGCAAGGAGAGGGTGGGGTGGTGAGCAGGGGGAGGGGGGAGGGAATAGGGTTTTTTTTTTTTTGGAGGGGGGGCGGAAACCAGGAAAGGGGGTATTATTCAAAATATAAATAAAGACAATATCTAATAAAAAAAGTGTAGGAACAACCACTTGGAAAATTAATGAAAACAATTCAAGACATAAAAGTAGATTTTAAGAAATAAAACAGAATTACTAAACAAAAGCAAAACTGAAATAAAACTTGAAATGAAAACTTTAGTGTTACAAACAAGAGCCTCATAGAAAAGCCCCACCAACAGATTAAAAGACAAATAGGAAAGAATTTCAGGTCTTGAAGATGAGGTGGAAGAGGTGAATAGATCAGTCAAAGAAAGTGTTCAATTAAAATGATAAGGCACAAAACATCAAGAAAGAGATGGGACACTATAGCAAATCAAAAATTAATAATATATATATATATATATATGAAGAAGAAACACAATTCCAAGGCATAGACAGTGTTTTTCTATTAAACAAAATCATAGAAGAAAATATCCTCATTCACAAGACATACAGAACACCAATACACAGGAACAGAAAAGAAGATTATCCACCATGATCAAGTAAGCTTCACCTCAGAGATTCAGGAATGATTCAATATATGTAAGCCAATAAGTGCCATATATACTACATAAACAAACTTCAAAACAAAAGCTACATTACTATCTTATTAGATAAAGGAAAGGTTTTGACAAAATCAAATATTCCTTCATATTGAATATCCTAGAAAGGATAAGGATACAAGAGACATAGATCACTATATTAAAGGCAATTTATATCAAGCCCACAACCAACATCAACCTAGTCACAGAGAAAATGAAATCATTTCCATGAAATGAAAAAGTCATGAACAAAGCAAGTTTGTCCACTCTCTTTGTACCTATTCAATACAGTACTTGAAGCCTTTGCTAGAGTGATAAGACAACTAAAAAAGATAAGGGGATCCAAATAGAAAATGAAGTATTCCAGGAATCTTTATTTGTAGACTCTGTGATTTTTATGCATAAAAGATCCTAAAGACTATTCCAGTAAATTTCTACAGCTGATAAACACTTTCTTCAAAGTAGCAGGATACTAAATTAACTCTCAAACAGTAGCTTACTCTCACACTATATACAAAAACATGCAGACTGAGAAAAAAATAGGGAAACAGTTTCTTTCATAAAATCCTCAAAGTAAAGTAAGAGATCTTTGAATAATTCTAACCAAGCAAGTGAAGACTTGCAGAGTAAAATCATGTGAGACAGCATGACAGCATCCAGGCATGGCATGGCACTGAAACAAAAGCCAAGAGATCACAGTTTATCCAAATATTAGGGTCAGAGAGAGAGAGAGACAGAGACAGAGATGGAGACAAACAGAGACACACACACACAAAGACAGACAGACAGACTCACACACACACACACACACACAGAGAGAGAGAGAGAGAGAGAGAGAGAGAGATCGAGCTTGCTATAAAAATTTGAACAGTCAAAATCCACACCTAGTAACATACCTTTTTCCAGCAAGGCCACACCTTATCCTTCCCAAAACATTTCCACCTAAGAGGGATCAACCATCCAAATAAATGAGCCTTTCTCATTCAAACAGCTGCTAGTATGATTGGCTATTGGTTTTTTATTACTTTTATTATGCTGATATATATGTCTTATATCCATTCCTAGGACCTTTATCATTCAAGGATGTTAGATTTCTGTGAAAAGCATTTTCTGCATCTAATAAAATGATCATGTGATTGTAAGACATTATTGCTGAAGAAACCACACACTTGAGTCATAGAATATGATGTAATCATTTTAGAATAGCACTGGAATCTTCATCATGGCTGGTTCACTTTCGTAATAGTAGAAGGTGCTGCGAGCACAGCTAAAAGAGAAAACGAATCATAATTCATAGCCAGCAGTGTGCTCTGTGACCTACCGTGGTGACTGGCAGGGTAGGCTATCCCCACTGATTCAACTGTGGTCTCAATGCTATGGGAGTTACCAACTACATTCAACTAGATTAAAGTCCTACTTCACAAAAGGAAACCCAGACCTGCCACAATTATCAGGCTAAGAACCTTTGACTAGGCAGCCATAGGCCCCTACGGGAAGCTTACTATTCTTAATCAGCTAGATAGAAATAATATTAAACAGACTCCTAAGGATTTACCATCTATCCATAGATAAATACATCCCTCAACCCTCATTTGAGAAACTCCTATTTGCAGTGAGTGGTGATTGACACAGAGGCTCACAACTAACTAAGGTGAAGAGAATACGAGACTGAAGAACATTCAGCCCTAAGTGGAACTCATAGCCTATATTCGCTCCTTCCAAGACTCAGGGGTCATAAAAAAAAAAAAAAAAAAAAAAAAAAGAGGTAAAAATAATATAATAATCAGAGTGATGGGTAACTCCAAGGAAACAAGGAAACCAGCACAATAGCTATACATATGAACTCATAATGGTGCAACAGCCTTCACAAAATCTGTTCAAGGCCAGCCCAGCACAAAACCCAGCATGGAGATAGGATTGGGCATAAAAACCCCCTGCAGTCATAGAGCTATTGGCAACTATTTAGTGCTGGGAAAGAAAGGTTTATCTACAAAGGTAGCTCCCAGTAAGTTTATAAAGGTCCAATGGAAGACCTCAAAAACTATTTGGACTTCACCAACTAGACTTGAAGGGTTTTTATTTTTTCCAAAAGACACAGGTTAGGTGGTTGGTATGGGGAAAGGGATAGATCTAGGAAGTATTGGGGGGAATATGAATATATTCAAAACACATTGAAAAATTCTTAAACTAATTTTATAAAAAGAAACTGAAGAATAAGATATCTTACCAGATACAGTTTCTCAATTGCCCTTTTCAATTATACTGGATCCACTCTCCAAAATACTTTCAATGAAGATGGGGAGAAAAAGGAGTGGTCTTTCCATATATTACTTTGTTGATTAACAATAAAGAACAAACTAATGACCACTTCAGAAGGGTGAACCTCTGGTATATATATATGATACATATCCATATATTTAAAAACACAAATGGGAAGACAGGCACACTCAGAAACATGTGTATATTTTTAAAAATTTAAATAGAACAGTTAGATAAAGGGACTGAGAGACAAAGTGTCATCTGGAATAAAGCACATCCGAAATGTAAATTTTTGTGCTTCACCATGAGATGAACTGTTAGCAATATTCAGAATTTATAAAAAGGCTCCTTGAAATAGAAAGGGAACTAATCATAAACAATACGTTTGTTTTCTGTTTTCTTTAATAAAGCCACCCATGTCTCCTAACAAATGGGAAGAGCATTAAAATCTTTGGCTAGTGAAGGGTGTTTGGAGACCAATTGCAGTTGTAGAAGACTCCAAAGAGTAACTTCATCTTTCAAAGGGCATATTGATACTTCAGCCATCTAAGTGTACTGTGTCATTGATATTTGACAGAGAGGGGACGGTTTGTAACACAGGGAACTCTGTGCTTTTGGGGAACTCTGAAGCAACCACAACTCCAACCCTGCATGTTGCCCATGCCAGCTGGACATCTCATACCAATTCTAGCTGTCACAGTGACATCACTTCAAATCAGGGATTGCAGCCATGACAAAATGTCAGTGGGAAAATTAATTGCCGTAGGATAGAAAACATAAGGCTTGCACATTTTAGTTCTCTTTTAAAGAAGTAATTTATTACAAAAAGACATTTCTCTCAGTATTTCGATTTCTACTGTAAGAATAACAAATTGTTTTTTAAAACCCATGGCTTAAAATGATACAACAATCTGGCATGAGTCTCACTAAGCTAAAAATCTAGATGTTGGCAGGACTGTGCTCCTTGGAAGGCTCTGGGGTATAGTCTGTCTCCATCCATGTCCTTACTAGATGGGAGGCTTCCTGCATGTCTCATTCATGTCCTGCTTCCATTTCCAAGTAGAACAATACTAAATTCTTCCACCCATCACATCAACTGCATACAGATTCGTCTCCCTCCTTCTTCCACCATTAGAGACAACATTGTGCTCATCCAAAACATAGGAAGAATCTCCCCATCTTAAGGTCAGTTATGAACAGCCTTAGTTTCATTATCAAAAACCCATTTCTCTTTGTCTTGTATGTGATATTTTTATAGTTTCTGAGGGTATCGTATTGAAGAAATCATTATTTTGTTTATCATCAATAGGTAGTCATCTATGATCCAAATTCCTACACTCATTCCAACTAAGATGGAATTTCCTAACCTAAAAATTTTTTAAATATGTTGAATATAAGCTTTTCTTTTTGACTTTGGATTTTTATTTATTTTGTTATGCATGTGACTTCTCCTACAACCTCCAAGGTGCAGATATAGATGACAGAGGAAAACTTTTTGGAATTGGCTTTCTCCTTTCACCACATGGGTCCTAGGAGCCCATCTTAGGTCATCAGGTGCCTGTACCAGCTAACCCATCTCATTACTCTACAAGCTGCTCTATGAATTTGTGATTGTTATTCTCACCTTGATCATAAATGGCCCATTAGCACTTCTTACACTAAATGAGACAATTCTTTTTTCATGGTGACTGCTTCTTGATGTTTCAATGAAGTTAAAAATAGCCCCTTCTCCATGGATGGTTAGATGTCCTCCATACATTGAATCACTTGATTCTTCTGGTTTTTAATTTTTTAATGTATAATAGAAGTGTTAAAGAGAGGGGTTATAATAGGTACAAGGAAATGTATTCCAGTTTAAAGGTCATTGATTTAGGTCAGAGCAGTGAGAGAAACAGTAATAAATGCTAAGCTGTGTCTAAAAAGTCAAAGTGACTGACTAATTACTGCTTACCCTTCTCATCCCAACCTCACATTTAGTGAAGCTCTGCAGTTTAGTACCTTAGGACCGCCAAAGCCAATTACTAAAGGCAATTTCATGCATGGACAGCGCAGACTTTTACCCTCTCACTTCTTCCTCCTCCCTGTTTAAGCCAGAGCAAATGTATTCCTAAGCCATCACAAATTCAAATTTATGAAGGAGAACAAAAAAATAGACTCCATAGTTTAAAATTCTTTCCTATCATCCTGACTCATGTTTCACCAGAACACTTGGGTATAATGTATGGCTGCTTAGTGTGGGCATCCAAGGCCAAACATGCTGAGATTTCACAACAAAAATTAAGTATTCAACTCATGGGAAGAATATAGCCAGGTTAGGAAACAAAAGTCACAGAAATGCCAAAGAGTATTTGCAATGAAAATAACTTTATAAGAAGGAAAACGGGGACATCCTCCTTTAACATATTTATTATTATTACCTATAACTATGTAGGATTAATAGGGCAGAAAATAATCATTTCTCTAGTCCCCAATAAAATATATTATCTTCTTTAATAATACCAGAGACATAAAAAACATGGAGAGGCTCTTATTGTAAGAGTTTGATAGCTTTATGGCTGTGTTAATTATCTTGATTCCTTTCCCAGATTAAGACACCTATTTGGCCATTTTAACCACAAAATTTGTCGCTGCTGTCAAGTAAAAAGGTATAGATGTTTCTATCTTTTCTAAACAGAAAGTTAACTGATCATTGGATCAAACCTAAATATGAAGGGCCTTCACAATTTCTTAAAAACATGTATCAGAGTTTATCAGTTCTCTATTAAAATATTCATATTGATTTTAGAAGTGAAGAAAGACGTGGTGATATAGAATTAGAGGGTGGGAACTTAAGCCAGACTGAAAGTTGAGTCCAACAATAACTTGTAGCTTGTCAGTGGGACAAAGAGTGGAACAGGGCATCTGTCTCACTCTTAGGAATATGATCTTCTCATTGACCTCCAGTGTCCTGAGTGCTATGACTTTACTCAACATTAAGATGTTTGAAAATAGATAAGATGCTTCAACCTTGACAAGGTCTTCTCTGACTCAAACACGGAGAAACAGTTGCTCCCTTGCATAGAACACAACAGTAATTCATCCATACCTCTATCTCTTTGCATTAACTAAACTTTAGCCTAGTATTTGAATTTTTTGGATATATGGTACTAACTGTCACTACCAAGTAGTTTTTTTGAGATAGACTATTTTATACCCTTTGCCTAATGAATTAAAAAAAAAAACTTTTCCTTGTCCACAGTAGGTTCCTAATAAATATTTGGAGGGGGTTATGAAGCAATTAATAAGATTAAACTCTTCTGTCAAATAATCATTTGCCATATTTACAGTGGACTAATATCCTTAAATAATCTTGGACCACATATTTAAAAAATAAGGCATGGCCTGAAATATTGGCAGGTTTTTTTCTTTTTGGTTTTTTCAAGACAGGGTTTCTCTGTGTAGCCCTGGCTATCCTGGAACTCACTCTGTAGACCAGGTTGGTCTTGAACTCAGAAATCTGCCTGCCTCTGCCTCCCAAGTGCTGGGATTAAAGGCGTGCACCACCACTGCCTGGCTTTTTTTTTTATTATTGTATTTATTTTATTTATATGAGTACATTGTTGCTGTCTTCAGACACACCAGAAGAGGGTGTCAGATCCTGTTACAGATGGTTGTGAGCCACCATGTGGTTGCTGGGAATTGAACTCAGGACCTCTGGAAGAGCAGTCGGTGCTCTTAACTGCTGAGCCATCTCTCCAGCCCATATTGGCAGTTTTTATGCATAATGCTGTTATTGTCATTTTGTTTGCAGGGAGATGATACTAATTGTTATTATATTTTAGGCTGCTACTCTCATCCAGCCATCACATACATGTTCCATAAAAGCGATATCATGATTTCACTGATTCAAAACATACCATTCTGCAAAAAGAAATAGTGTCATCACAATAGAGTGGCAGCCACATACTGGAGGAAAATACCCAAAAGCTCATTTTGGAAAAGTATTCTTTTCCAGATTATACAAAGAGCTTTTAAAACTCAATAAATAGATGGGGACAAGTGATAGAGTGGCCCTTACCAGATACTTCACCAAACAGACAGATGGCAAGTGAGCAAATGAAAAGATGTCTCATGTTTTATGTTATCATGGAGCTGCACTATTGAAACAATAAGTATATCATATACCTACTGAAATCGACCAAATGCAAAAGGCTGCCAGGAACTCCAGTGTTGGCAAGGATGCAGAACACCTGAAACTCCTATTCACTCCTAGTCGCAGTTCATGTGATACAATCCTTATGCAAGACAGTTCAGCCATTTCTTACAAAATTGTTCATATGCTTACCTTATGATCTAGAAGTTGTACTCCTTAGTATTGATCAAAGCAGTTCAAAGCTAATGTTCACAGAAAATAGAACAGTAGTATCATTATTCATATTTGATTTGTAAATTCAAAATTGGAAGGCAACTAAAATGTAACTTGGTACTAGGCTGTCAATATATTATACAACAGTAAGAAGAAATTATTTTCAAAGTAACAAATAACACAAAGAAATAATGTGCAGAATAAACTTATCTAAAAATGCTGAAAATCATAGTCATCATAAAAAGGAACGTACAACACCAAGATGAATATTACATTGTGTCTTTGAGGATGGCTGTCATCAAAAGGAAAGAAGGTAGGGAGTATCACAAGGGCAGTGGAGAAAGGTGGGATTATGCATTGTTGTAGAGACTGAAAATGACATAGCTATTATTAAAACAGCAAAGTTCTTCAAATAATTACTAGCAAACCTGTCATTGTCTGCCCAGGGCACTGTTGAGCATATGGCCAATGGGAGTGACTTCTTTGCTTTGATTCTTCATAATAGAGAGTGTGACCTTATCACATATTTTTAAAAGGCACTTGAATAAAATAAGTTTATTCATTGCTTATTTAAAAATGCCTTCTTGCTGCCATCTCCAGTGACAGTCATTGGGAGGAGAGTCCTTGGGCAGCCACCACTTGTCTCAAATCTGCATCATTGTCCCATGATCTTATGTTCAATATTTCCTAGACACTAGAAGCCTGTCTTATTTCTGTACCTTACAGATATATTTCAAATTCATTTCTAATTTTCTTAAATAATTTTAACTCTTTCTTGTGTTATTTAAATTGAGAGTGTCAGTAGATACTTGAATTTTTGTCTTTTTTCACTTTTCTTAGAATATGGTTACTCAGAAATAGTCAAACATGCAGGATCTATTTTGGTTTCTTTTAAATTATTAGAATTTTCCCTAGCTACATCTAAAGTTTTTCAGTCTATCTTCTTTTAATTTCAATTCTTATATTTAAAAATTATATTTTAGTTCTAAAGTACCAAAAAACTACAGACTGTAGAAATTATGAACTGACAAATTAAATGTTGATCATTCTTTGCCAGTATAAGTAGGAGTGAGAAGAGACTACTAATGTTGAAGCCATTTATTGCAAAAGAAAATTTTAAACAGAAAGAATAACTTAACCACTTCTATCAGTGAGCTCATTTTTACAAAGCCAGCCAAAATTGCTTTATTTAAGAATTAATTATATTTCCTGGCTTCTATAGGTACTCTCATTTAAAAAACAAAATCAGAAGATTGGAACCTAGAATCCGTGTATAAGAGAGGATATGCTGCATGTTTATCTTTCTGCATCTAGGTTAATTACACTATTATTTTCAGTTCCAACTCTTTCCCTGAAATTGTACAGTTTTTACCATTTAATATATTGTATATAAATGTTCCACATTTTGTTATTCATTTGTGAGTTGACAGACAGGTATCTACTTTGTTTCCATTATCTAGATATTATGAATGGGGCAGAAATGAACACAGATGAGCAAGTGTCTGAGTGTAGGATACAAAGCCCCTTTAGTATGAAGCTGGGTCATATGATGGTTCTACTTCTAGCTATTGAGCAACCTTCAGAGTGGTTTTCATAGGACTGTATCAGTTTGCACATCCACTAGCAGTGACTAATGGATCTCCTTCCCCACATCCTTGCAGCATTTGTTGTCATTTGCTTCCTTAATCTTACCTGTTATAACTGGAATAAGATGGAATCTCAAAGTAGATTGAGTTTGTACTTCTCTGGTGGCTAAGGATATTAAACACCTTTTAAACTACATTTTACAAATATGTGCTTTATTCTTTAAAGTTATTTCACGTGTCATAAGTAATTCTGGATCTGAACCTACTACTATTAGATCATTGCTGTCTTAGCTGAAGAAGATTTCTGGTCTTTCTAAACTCTGCCTTCTCATATAGAAGACATACTACTCTGAAGACTTAGTGGAAGATTAAACTAAAACCCTTAAATATACATAGTGAACAACTGACTTTTCTCTTCACTGCATTAAGTTTTCCCTTAAAAGTCATCTTTGTTAACTGACTGAGACTCTTCCTCATACCTCTTTCTCATCCCTGTCAAGGGTAAATTTCCCCATTTCCTTACCACAGCTCTTCCATGTTTGTTCCTGATTTTTAGTATTGCATTCTATTGTCTCTCTGAACATAAGAACTTCCTTAGAGATTCACTGGTGCAGCTAGCCTGCTATGCAATTATCACATTTGTTACTCCAGATTACAATCAAATGTATGCCCCAAAATTTATATTATCTGCTAAACGAATGATCATCTTCCACGCTGCATATTTCTAGTATTCTTAAAGATTTACTTTTCCTATTCATATGAAATTATACATTTCTCATAATGTCTATGCATCAAATTGATTTAAGCAAAACCTCAGATTGTCTATATATTTCATTTGAAGTTTTAAAATTCAGATTATCTTTGTTTTTCAACATAAAGGCTTCAGTCGTAATAATTCGAAGTAAAGTGCATGGTCACCTGTCTCTGTAACCACAGTCATATGACTCTAGCCCAAATGGGAAACATAAAGCTAAAAATAAAATCAAACCATGTTTAGACAATATGTTAATATCCAAATATCCACCAGTGAAATGAATAGTTCAGTGCACCTGAAACTATAATTTAGTATAACCATTTTATGAAATTCACTGTAGAGATTATATTTATACCAGTTTCTGATAGTTCATTCCTAAGAACTGATAAGAAATAAACCCATGCATGATTGTGTCAAAAAATAAATAAATAAATAAATAAATAAACAAATAAATAAATAAATAATCTGATGATGTACTAAATTTACCAATACTCAACTCAAATTATTTTCATAATTTCCAAATTAAAAGCTGGTGGTCCTTTTACAATTATACAGCTATGAATTTTCCTATTTAGACTTCACCATGAGCCTCTGCTCTCATAAATTTTTGAAAAAGATTAGATTTCAAAGTACTGCTTCTGACTACAATAATCAGTAAGTATCTCTCTTTCACCCAAACCCATGTGACTAACATCTGTTTCCTCTGATTCTTTTGATTTTGTCCACCTGATACACAATAAAGTCTCATTCCACAAGCCTCAAATATTCACGGTCAGCAGCTGATTTGGTTAATTGGAGCAAAGAGTGGGAGTTCTCATTTTCAGAGAGAACAGGCTCCATGGTGACAAATTCACTAAATGACCTCATGTAATCCATCAAAAAAAAAAAAACAACACAGCTAAACAAATGATCCACAGGCCATTGAAAAGCGAACATCCAAATATTTACCATTTTTACATAGTTATAATTAGCATCTGATCTGTGGTGAAGTCTCAAAATTCTCAGACACTGCTAAGGGTTTCATTCTGTCAAAGCAACTTGAAGCACAGACAGCTGGTCTTTTGCCAGGGATTTTTACTACACCAAGTGGGTTCTTCATGAACCCTGAGCTAGTTACCAATACCAGGGCAATGCCCATTCTAACTGAGACCTTTATATCAATATCAAATAAAAGAATTAGCAAGCCCTACTAGCTATTCCTAACATCTTTCTAGCCCTAAAGTTGACTATGGTTACAAATATTGAATTAAAGAGTAAGCCATCACAGTCTGTTTCCTCTATTGACAAAAATTTAAGATGTAGTAGAAGAAAAAGATAAGTACATAAAATAATTTCAGTAGTTAGATCTAGCCAATAAGTGACACTAGAAAAAAATAGCTGAGTCAATTTTTGAATGTGTTTACAACCAAAAGGTATAGAGTATGAAGTAAGCCAAAGCTAGCAAGGACACAGTCATCTGAGGTTAATACAATACAATTTTAGCACTGGCAGATGCAGGGGTCTGTCTTTTTACTTCACTTATTGAAGTTTAATATATATATATATACATATATATACATATATATACGCATATATACACATATATATATATATATAGAGAGAGAGAGAGACAGAGAAACTTAAATTTCTCCTTTATTATTATTATTAATAGCAGTCTCTTTAGAAAATACAATTATGTCCTAAACATTTCCTACACAGTTGAACGGGAAAAGCTAAATATTGTATTCTTCTAAATGGATTCTAACTTTCATTTCTGCTTTAGCAGTTCAATGAGCCATATGTGATGAATTGGCCCCTCTTTATGAGAAGACTTTATGCATATGATAGGGAGAAGTGTGAGAGGGGGCAGTCCAAATTGTGATCACTGGTAGCCTGGGAGAAGGAGCAGTAACAAGGCATTATTTCACCAGTTTGCATCATAAATGGCTTCCTTTTTCATGTGGAGAAGATGTGATGTCCTGTGAGAGGTGAGTTTCTCCATCCTCTTTTCAAAATGGACACACAGATTACAGAAGCCTTTATCTAGTTGTGGCGTCTTCAATAAACTGCTAGAGTACTCCTAATTTGGAAGAAGAACCTGACAGAATTCTAAAACACTATTGTCTCGAACCTGCCAAACAGTAGAGCCTATTTCCAAAATAAATCAGATGTGTTCCTCTTATGCTGAGAAAAGCAAACAGTTGAGTTTTGTACATTTGCTGTCACTGAGAAGTAGATCTTGAACATTCTCCTTGCCTGTGATATCATATGGTGGTGGCAATTGACTGAATGTTTTGGATTGGCCATTGTACATAGCACTAAGATGCAGACATCATTGTGCACCCTCAGCTATGTGCAGTTTGGTTAATAAAAATTTTAAAAGGAGAAGTAACTACTAATTGAATAAAGGGAAATCGCACTTTCTCTACTTTCAGAGTAAGCTCTTTCAAAATGTCTTCTAGAACCTCACGGGAAATTGCATAAGGCTCATCTATTTCAGCCATGGTCATAGGGATTCATCACATGAGAAGAATATAGCAGTTAGCTCTCAAGAGAGGAGGGTTGTCTTTCTGGTCACCCACCTCATCACAACTAATTTTTACAGTTACTGCCAGGCTGTATTCAGTGCTCCTTCTTCCAGCAGTGCTTTGCATATACTCTTATTTTCATGTGCTGTAAGCACATGTAAGGCACAGAGATGTACTGAAAATCTAGGGAAGTGTCCTAGGTAAATACTTTTCCATAGCATCCTGATACTCTCCGTGAATGAATACTACACACCCACAGTAGCAGAGTATGGTACATTATACACTGATAGAGAAATGTATCATAAGGTTTGAAAAATCCATTTACCCTTTTAAAATGTGATCAAAATAATTAGAAGTTTTTAAGACATCACATCAACTAAACAAAGATAAAATATAAATAGTAGTTAACATTTTAATGTTCAAAAATATATTTTTAATTTTCTTAATTTTTTTGTATTTAATAACCACAGCTTCTAGTTCATAATCAGCTAAAACTTAGAAGGTTCCAAAAGGAGCTCAGTTTCTTGCTTAATATATACATCTAACAGGACCATTTTTCTAATATTGATAAGATAGGATGGAAGAATAAATGCATCAGGTAGTTTCTAGATTAGAAAAATATAGTTAGAAATCATGGTGCTTCAGATAGATGTAATTGGATCCAGAAAACAACCAATTCTTTTTGATATACAGGAACATAGGCAGTTTTATTTTATAGATACATATAAACAATGGAAATCTAAAAATCACTCGAATTTTTTATGTTTCATATAATCTCCATCGTCTAATCAAAAGGTGATTTTATAAAATGCTCCTAACAGCACCCTTGTCCAATCTGGACTGGTATGGATTGAATCTTCTGTTTAGTTTCACATTTTTCTTCCTGAAATGTATCGGGCTGATTACAAATCACTGCTGAATGACATTCAGGAGATATTGCAAGGGCGCCTACTCTACCTCTCTTGTCAAGTGTGTTTCAGTAGAAGGATTATTGATGGAAGCCTGAGACACAGATGAAGAGAAATTAGAGTTGTGAGGTATAGAATTGCAGAAATTGCATCTATACAAACAGCTGAAAGCAAGACGGTATTCTGTTCAAATGTTTCCCATTTCAAAGAACTCTCTAGAGGCCCATTTACTCCTGACAAATACTAACAGTGCTTACAACTTTTCTTCAACCAGGAGAATTGCTCGAATTAAGAAAATAGTTTTAGTTAAAAAGAAAAGTGTGTCAAGGGCTAGAAAACTGTGGAACAAAAGTTTAAAAGGATTTTATCAGACAACAAGGTCTGTCTTTGGTGCCTAATATGCAAAATAAAATGGCGAAACAACTGGCTTCTGCTTAATAGTATAATATAAGCAAGGTACTTAAATTAATCATGAAGAAGAACAAAAGATTCCAAGAGATTCTTCACATATGAGTCTAGAGAATCAGCTTCAAAGAAAATACAGTGTCTGCATTCAAGAGACAAAATTAAAAACTCCATCTCCCCAAAACAGCTCACAGATACCTGCTGCCAAACATGTAAACTTTTTTCACCCAGATAACTAATTACGGGGGCTTTCCAAGGTTTGTTTCCCAGGTCACTAGCTATAAAGGACATTTATTAAAATATTTTTAAGGAGCTGGAAAGACGGCTCAGCAGCTCAGACCATTTATTACCTTTGCAGAGCATTTCCCATGTTTGGTTCCCAATGTTTATGTGGCAGCTCACAGCCATTTGGAACTCCGGCCCAAAGGATTTGATACCTTCTTCTGGCCTCAACACACACCAAGCACACATGTAGTTAACAGGATTCTTATGCAGACAAAATATATAAAATAATAACAATAAATTAAAAGCAGGGGATCTAGGACTAAAATTAAGGAATCATGAAAATATTCTTGAAGTTATTTTATAATGGAAGGTTTCCCATAGATTTGAATATGTTAATGTGAGCTAAAAAGGTCATGAGTGGGGATATAATGTTCAGCATTCTCAAATTCATTTGAAAAATTAACACCTTTTTGATACCCCATGAAATGAGTTTGACTAATGTTCCAATGAGTATATATAACAATTGGGATAGAGACTGCTAGCACAAGAAGCCATTGGCTGTTTTCCAACATGACCTGCTGTTTGACTTTGACTTTGTAGGAAATACACAATGAGATAATAACATTTTTTTGTCTTGTGTGTCTGTCTGTCTGTTACATTACTAGACTGACTAAAATCAGTTAATCACAGCATATTCACATAATCACTAACACTGAAGCTGAGCACTCATCTTAACATGTTCTCCTAAAAACAGACCCTAGGCTTGAAAAGAAACTTCTGCATCAATCATAATAGCTTCTCTTATTTGTGTTTGAAACGTACTATTACTATGCTGAAAAGTAATACTTATATCCCCTGAATCTCTCTGCCTTCTCAGCAGTTTTCTTTCATGTAATGACCAAATTCTTCCCAAGTTCTATTTTGTTAGGGACAAAAAATATTTTGAAGATTTTCTTTCTTAAAAAGAAAAAGTCTAGTTTTGCTTGACTTTCACTATTTCACAAACGAGACTGGGAAATGAAATGCCTCCAAATCAGATAGGAGAATTTGACCCCATAGAATGCCTACTACTAATATGGTAGAAAAACAGAACCATCAGTGAGATCGCTGACACTCTGCTTGTCATGTTGGTCTCACTTCTGACTATCTATGTATTTATTTGTTTGTTTATTTACATCCTCACTGCAGTTTCCCCTCCCTCCTTGCCCCTTCTCCCCACCTATCCCCCACCATCTACTCCTCCTCCATTTCTCTTCAGACTCACTTTTGAGTCTTCGGGTAGCTTCCCTTTAATGAGCACCTGCTTTGCACAAAGGACACTGCTCAAGAGCCTACATATGTTAGCTCAGTCTATCCTCACATACTATACTAAGGCTCTTGTTAGTCTTAAAGATGAGGAAAAAAGAAAAGAAGCCTTTCATCCCAAATCACCATTATTAATTATATCAGCATTATAAGTTGAGCTTATACCTGCTCCTCTCTAGTTTTCAACTTCCCAGCCTTCTCAGGATAATAAGTACATATCTGTGAAGCCATTGCTAACAACTGAGTCAGTCTTATTGCTACTTTTATAAAAGGCAGAATCTCATATAGCCCAGGTTGGCCTTGAATTTGCTATGTAGCCCAGGATAAACTCAAACTTCTAATTACCTCTAGTTTTATACTGTGCTGGTGAGCAAACTCAGGGCTTCCTGCATGTTAGATTAGCAGTTGCCCACTAATCTACATTCCCAGACCCACAACTTCTTAATAAAGAAGTAATCTCATGTTAGCAAAGCATATAGAAGGCTCTTCCAATTTTAGACATCAGGGCCTTTTCTCATATCCTCCCCCAAAAAGCAAAAAAGCTTGGATTATATTAAATAGTGTCTAAATTGTTAAATTAAAGATGTGAAGAAGAAAAAAGCATTGACAAATGAAGAGAGAATGGAAAATAAAAAGATCAGAAAATCCCCACTATGCACTGGGCATGATAGAATGACATACACATTCATTAAATCTTAGAGATTTCCACACTCAGCTCATTTTAGAGCCTGCTAAGCTACATTGCATCTGGTAATATTATTTATGGTATTACTTTATACATGTATGAAAGTACTGAAGACTTCATGCAAAGATTTCTCCTTATATACCCCAGTTCATAAATCAGCTCTGAAGTGAAATGCCGAAGAATTACTGGGCATAAGAAATGCCCCCTTAGCAGCAAGTGTGCTGACTACATAGGTCGTGTGGATTCTGTGTAATGCTTAAGCTGAATTGAGAGGCCAGAAAAAATAGAAATGCTGCTGAGGCTCCTACGACAAGTGTTTGTTAAAGGACTTTATCTTTGAAAGAACTAGTCATCGAATATCTTGATGGTGTAATATCATAATTCATTTCTCTGCTTCTCATGGTCTAACCTGTCTTTCCCAGGGACAGACAAGACAATGTATGGATCTAAGAAAAATCAGAAGTTAGAAAATCATTATCCAAGTTTCCCTACCCAAAAAAAAAAAAAAAAAAAAAGACTGATTAGATCTTGCTAAAACAAGAAGACATCAGAAACTGACATTGAATACCTACCATATTCCAGGAGTTATGCAGATATTTTGACCACAGGATTGTGTTAGCACTCAAGCTCCAGAAATCAGGTATTCTGCAATGAAAGTTGCCATTAAAATGACTCTCTGCTCCCTTGAACTTGTATGAAACTTAGCCAGGATCCATACATATTTGCTGGGTCTAAAACCTGTCCTTATTCCAATAGAAACTCTATGAGTTACTTCCATGCCCGAATCTGCTTGTAGCATTCAAAGAATGCTTTACACTCTAGCAGAAGCTCTAAGATCTCTCTCCTCACCCTGGTATTTACACATAAGAAGACTGTGTCCTTCAGGACTTAGAACAACTCAAACCAAAAGTGTCTCTTGGTTTGAATGAGGAATGAAGCCCAGGTCTCTTGGTTCATGTTCCCTTTCTACCATCTCTCACTGTTTCCTTGCTAAACTAGTAACAGATACTTCAGTTATGTTGCTTCTTTCCAGAAATCCAGAGGATTCTTCATATATGGTAGGACCCAGAATTCTTTGTTTTAGATGTTTATCTCCTAGTTTATGCAGAATCTTAAAATATACTTGTTTCTAAATATTCAGTCTCATTTAAAAATTGTTAATTGAAAGAATACTTACAGTAAAACAATCAATAACAGTAATGTGATGTATAGAAATGTATAGTAGTTACAGAGAAGTGTCCAGAGTTTTTGCTCTACTCAAACTCAACTCCATCCCTTAAACTCAATATACTTTTGCTCATGACTGAATATTTAACCTGTGTAACTTTTACCCAGGTAGCATTTTTTGATAATCCCTTAACCACAGACCACACCCTCATGCATACATAACAATAATTAATAAGCCATATGCTTGTTAGTTCAGCATTGTGCACATAATTCCATTGTCCTATTAATTGAATTACATTTGAATTTATTTGTTTATATGTTTACCCTGATTTTTATATTATAAACACCAAATTCTTATTGTAACTTCAAAACCCTAGCACCATGTTTGACATATAATAAGTGCTATTATAGTTGGTTTAAATGTCAACTTGCCACAGATCAAAATCATCTCAGTAGGAAACCACACCAGAAAAAAAAATGTTCTAATTGTCTTAATTTATGCTGGAAGCCTGACCCTGGTTGTGTGTGGCACCCTTTGGTAGTGTTCAGATTGTTTAGAAGGGGATCTTTCAGAAGAAAGATCATCTAGCTTTTTCCTCCTGGTTGTAGCAGCATTTTCCCTGTCCAATTAATTTAATTATTAATACAAGAAGCCTGTGATTGGAAAAGGAAAAGGGAGGTAGAGTGCAGGGTTTCAGAGACAGGAAGAGAGACCGTAGAGGAGGTGAAAACGGAGGATGAACAGGAAGAATTCAGAGTCTGCATGGCTTTAAATAGCCACAGGTAGCTATGATATCATATAAGAATAGAATAACTGGGATAATTTATCTAATCTATGTGTGCAGCTTGTATTATTATCAACTGACTCTGAAAGTATTGTGTGGGCATCTTGTGAATTGAGAATTTATTGATATATAAATCTGACTGATTAATCTTTAAGTTTCTAGAGGTTTGATTTTACAGGGTTACTGGGAACTGTGACAGCTAACCGTGAGGTGGGTAGTCATTGCATGGGGCTGGAGTGGCAACAACCCGCCAAGTTCCCTTGGCAAATCAGGTGGAGATGTCTCGGGAGCTCCGTGCCAGGGAGTCTGCCAAGATGAGAACACCCCGCTAGCACCATGTGGCCCACCAGTGCTCTTTGCACCATGGGAACTTGCCACTCTTTTTTTTTTTTTTAGAAATTTTTTTTTTTTAATTAGGTATTTTCTTCATTCACATGTACACTTTCCCTCTCCCATTTTCCCCTCCAAAACAAACAAACAAACAAACAAACAACCAAACACAAGAACAAACCCCTTCTGCCTCCCCCCTCCCAATGCCTGTCCCCCCACCCTCTCCCACCCATTGGCCCTGGCATTCCCCCACACTGGGGCACAAAACCCTCACAAGGCCGAGGTCCCTCACTCCTATCGATGATCGAATTTGCAATCCTCCACCACATACCTGCTGCCAGTACACTCAATCCCACCCTGTATAGTCCTTGATTGGTGGTTGGGTCCTTGGGAGCTCTGAGGGTACTAGTTAGTAATTGTTGTTCGTCCTAAAGGGCTGCAAACCCTTCAACTCCATAGAACCTTTCTCTAACTCCTTCATTGGGGACCATGTACTCAGTTCAATGAATGGCTGTGAGCCTCTACATCTGTATTAGTCAGGTATTGTCAGAGTCTCTTAGGAGATAGCTATATGCTTGTCCCTCCTTCAGTCTCTGCTCCATATTTAATCTCTGCCACTCCTTCTGTGGGTGTTTGATTCCCCTTTTTAAGAAGGAATGAAATGTCCACCTTTTAGTCTTCCTTCTTCTAAAGTTTCTTGTGGTTTGTGTGCCACTCTTTTTTAAAATTTCCCGTAACACCTAGGTCTTCCCCTTGCTTCTGAATTAATGTGCTCTGTTGCTGCTAAGGATGATTCATTCTTTCACTGATATCAGAACTAAAGTTCCCAAGCTTACATCATGGACTAAGGACCAGTATCTCACTAGGAAATTCCAGACTTCTAGTACCACATTAGGACCCAGCCTTGTAACTCAGAAACTACAACTAGTCTCCACTGCCAACCCAATGAGAGACAGCCATTATAGGACGCTTGCAAGTGCTGAGGCACTCTGATTCAAGGTATGAGTACCTCCCTGGTTCTCCGTTCTCAGGGGTGATTATACTGTTGTTACTAGTTTAAAGCTAGCTTAATAAATTCTTTCTCTCTCTCTCTCTCTCTCTCTCTCTCTCTCTCTCTCTCTCTCTCTCTCTCTCTCTCTCCCTGTGGTGTGTGTGTGTGTGTGTGTGTGTGTGTGTGTGTGTATCCCTTTAGTTCTATTCCTCTTGAAAACCCTGACTAATATAGGTGCTCAATAGTTATGTGATGGATTGAAATGAATTGAATTAGCCTAATTTAAACTCAACTTAATTTATTTCAATTTAATTAGCAGTTGTTATCATCTGATCAATGCAGTTCCATCACCAATATTAGAGTCACTTCGAGTCTTATTAAGTTAATTCATCTCTTTAAATTTTTATAATGACTTTCAAGAAGAAAAGGAAGGAGGAGGAGGAGGAGGAGGAGGAGGAGGAGGAGGAGGAGGAGGAGGAGGAGGAGGAGGAAGAGGAAGAGAAGAAAGTCTTCAAAAAGCCAAAATTGGCTTATTTAGAACAGGGCATCCTCCAACACTTTGGCCTGACACTATGATTGAGTTAAGAAAGACACTAGAGACACAATATACCATGGAAAAGTATACATCTAAATGGAGCAGAAGAGGAAATATGAGCTCCAAAAAAAAGCACGTGTTCTCACAGAGTATGTTGCTAAACAGTCCTATCAGACATGTTCAAAAATAAGTATTTAAAATCTTTGAGTATATTTTATTCTATTTCAAAAATAATATTTTTGAAACATATACTTATTAAAATAAATGTTTTTCAATTAAACCACAGGCAAGTTGTTTCAAATAGTTACTGTGGTAAAACTACATAACAGGAAAATTGCCTTTGAGTAACTAAAAAGCAAACACCTTATGAGAGATGCAGCAGGGGTGTAAACCACACACACACACACACACACACACACACACACACACACACAAGAAGAACTTAGAACCAATTACAGTGGAGTACAGGCAATTAGGCAAAAGTAAGCCCAAGTTCTGAAATTCCTAGTATGTGAAAAGGTGGGTGGTGATTTCCTGCCTGTAGCTATGGAGGAAGAAAAATTGAACTTCTATGATCATTCAAGCTAGAAGATAAACCCATGTACCAGCTTTGCCACTGGTACTACCAGGGCACTTGGGACTGAGAGTGGTATAGTAGACAAGTACCTTGTAAATGAGAAAGGCTGACCAAAAGGACATTATCCTTTGTGCAAATAAATCTCTTACACCATGGCTCATATATCTTTCAAATATTTTATAACATAGATTGATGAGAGGATATGAGATCCATCATATATACTTCAATTTCTTTTCTAATGTGAGATTTGGGTAAGTGAAGGAGAATCTCAGTAAACTTTGACATAAAACTGGATTGACAAAGTCGTAGATTATGAAGTTAAGAACTTCTGTAATATACATGAAAATGTAAGAATTTCTGAGATGTATAGTGTCTTTATATTCTTGATTTTAAAAAATGTTCTTTAGATAAAATCTTTAATTGTATTATGGAAGAGGTTTACTAAAAACCTATCCCCTGTATTAATATTGTATTTTTCAATTGCATCCACTAAATGCTTAGTTTTCTTTTTTTGAGACAAGCAAGATTATACATGTTGTGTGACTTTTTACAGTTTTTTACTAAGAAAATATGCAATGCTATGGAAAAGAACTAACAAAATTTTAAACTAAACATTGTTTATTTAGGATGCAAGGTGGTGGCAAGGACAGGGGAAGTTGAATTGAAATATAGACTTAGGAAGACTGCTGCATAATAAAGGCAGTTGAGGGCATGAGAAAGGATGGGAACTCCAAGACTGAAATCTGACAGAATGGCCTTTGATTTCTCAGACCATGGAAAGGTGAAAAGTGATGCATACAGATTCATAATGAAATTTTGCAACTCCTATTTTTATCAAAGGCAGGGGGTAGAGAAAGTGCCTCCCTGGGCAGCTGATTTTCTCTATATCTTTGCAGAGGCCAAATGTGAAGCTGGCTCTCTTTTTGAAAATGCTTATTCCATAGCTTTTTAGTTGCATCAGATTTCAATGTTATAGAGACTGTGTACCAAACTCAAACAAATGTTGGGATAATCACCTGGGAAACAGGGGAAGAGCAAAGTTAAACCACTCGCTGAAACAGCTATCCCCATATAACTCTGTCTCCAATCCCTATTCTTTACATAAAAAAAAATGTTTTAAATAGTCTTTCCATTAAACCTAACCAGTAAGATTTAAAAGAATATCTAGAAATTTAAATATTTTCAGTTTTGTCCTTCTTTCTCTTAGCCATCATACCTTGAACGTGATCACGGATATAATAATATGCACAAGGTTTTTATTTAGAGATAAAGTAAAAATAACCCTATCTCTCTAAATGAATTGTAAATATGCTTATGTATGCACATCACTCCCTTCTTCTTGGGCTCTTCTACCATGACTAATGAGAACTGAGCCAGATAACATTATTGCTGTGGTTATAAATCTCAGCATTTAAAAGTTCATCATTCAGTCATTCTCTCATTCAACAAATAGTTTTCAGTGACATTATTTATTTCTAAGTGAGGTCTGAGGTACATAAAAAAGCATAGTGGCTTAGCCTTGTGATATTTACATTTCAAGTATATACTTTCCCCATGGGCAGTAGATTTTGATGAGAAGAGAGAAGAAGCAACATAAAGAAAAAGAAAGGGAAGGGAGTGAAGGGAAGGGAAATGGAATGGAGCATCGTCTATTGCTTTTGTGCTTAGAAGGGAAGTAAGAGGCTTACTTTAAGATGCTGCTTTTGTTCCAAGTCTGGTTTTGGTCGAGCAGGCAGACATGGTAGTGTTTCTTCAGTTCTCTAATCAGACAGTGATCTCTAAAAAAAGATGAACATGTTACACTACAATGGATTCTATAACTCAAAGGCAGCACTGGAAATTTCATCATTTCCTTCATATAGAAGTCTTTTTACATGTCTCCTCATCCTGGGGGACACCGGGTGTCTTGGAGCTGAGACTTGGAGTTTAGACTCATGAGACGATCACTGTCCTTTATACAAAGACTAGCTTTAGGTGCCCTGCTAGCTCAGCATGACCAACTACTTCCCTGAATGATTGAACATCAGCCTCCTTTCTTTTTGTATTGATGAACACAAAAGAAACATCCACTGTTAGCATGGAATGACACTCTGGAAATTATTTCGTACCTTTGCCTTATGGCTGTGTAAACAAAGCTCATGGGTTTTAATTAACACTCAAAGAACTATTCAACAAGTTCCGATCACGAGATGGTAGAAAACACCCCTTGCCTGTTTGCAGTGGTGTACACCCACGTTCCTGAGAGGGCATTAGAAGTGCATGGCTTCTCACAACACAGGAGCTGTGCCAAATCTGTTAGCGGCTTTCCTATACTTTTCCCAGTAATAAATGTATCCTTAACTGCCCAGTACATTTTTTCTCCATCACTAAATTTACCTTTAAGCTTTTAGACTTGGCAAATATTGAAAACCTTGTGAAATGTTTTTCATCTCTTGATGTCCCTGCCATAAATTAATTAGTATAACTCATTTTCTTCCATATTTCCATAATCCAGAAATGAGAATCTAATGTAATTTTTAAAAGTCAGGAGGAAAAAAGTCACTTGATTTTTTTTCTTTCACTAATGCCTGCTTTTGATCCTCCGAAAAATTCAAGGCAAATTTTCAACACAGACAAGAGGGCTTGTATCCTGACTACATTTAAAATAACTCAATCATATTCATTAATAGCAAAGATAGCTGGAAGCCTCCACACTTAGTCTCAAACAACATGAGCTCATCAGAGTATGAGGGAATTGGATATTCCTCATCATTAATCTTAATTTCAAAAATTGCATTTGAAGATTTAATTTCTCTTCCCATGTCTGGACAAGCAATAAGAAATAATCTTTCGGCTCTTAATTGCATTTACTTCTATGACTTCATATAAGGACAACTGTAGACACTATTTTCAGAAAGAAAAACATCACTGATAATGCTCATTATCTCAGTATCTTTGTCTGTAGCCTCAGCATCTGGACTTCCATGGGACATGAAAAGCAAATAGAAAATACAATTTTCAGCCTTAGGGAATGTCCAAAATTCACCAAAATGCCCATGTCCATGTTTACCTGCTGTTGCAGCACAGGTGAACCCTGCAACAGCTTCCCTCAAGTGGTTTAGCCTCTACTGGAAGATGAGGATTTTTATTTAAAATTATAGTCACTTAATCAAGCTATCACTTTTTTTTTTAACTTTAAGCAAGATTTTACTAAAGACAGTTTGTTACATAATTAGATACTTCTCTGCTTTGTACACCATTATTCTTGCTCTCCACAGAAAGACTGCATTTGTAACAGAACAGAAGAGAGAAAATGCCTCAAAGAGTTATGCTAAAAGCAGAACACTGACTGTGGCGGTTTGAATATGTTTGACCCAAAGAGTGTCACTATTAGGAAGTACGGCCTTGTTGGAGTAGGTGTGGCTTTATTGGAGAGAGTATGTCACTGTTAGAGTGGGCTTGAGATCCACCTGCTAGCTGTCCACGAGACGGACTCTCCTGGGTGCAGTCGAATCAAGATGCAAAACTCTCAGCACCTCCAGCACCATGTCTGCCTGGGGGCTGCCATTCTTTCTGTCACGATGATAAAGGATTGAACCTCTGTAACTGTTAGGCAGCCCCAATTAAATCCTGTCCCTTATAAGAGTTGTCTTGATCATGGTATCTCTTCACAGCGGTAAAACCCTAACTAAAGCACTGGTATATATGGCTCTTGCATCTAATATTAGGAATGAATAGATATCTTTATTCAAAATTACAAAATAAATTATTTGTAGGCATGGACAATGATAGCAAAAATGATTATATATTGTCAATGGAAACAAGTAACTGATGGTTATAGTAATCAGTAGTCAGCATCTTCTTTGATCATCTTCTTCATGTGAATTCTGTGAAGTTATAGGTGAGGGCGTGCCTTTTAGTTTCCCATTTTAGTTCATTGATAAATGCAAAGCATTATTCTAGGAGTTAGAACGTGCCACCTCTCTGCTGCCATTCCACTTACTTCTTCCATTTCAGGGTTCCTCTCTTCTCAAGAATTTCTGTCAGTATATCTTCTGTAGTTAGCATGGAGGCCACCCTGAGAGCATCCAGTAAAGCAGTTTGTACCAATGGTTCTTTTGTCTACCATGTTCACACAGTTTCTGAGTATTCCACAGTAACCAAGTTCTGAGGAACTAGGCAGAATTTATACAACTATCAAAGACCCTTCAACGCCTACATTCTTAACAGTAGCCACTGCAAAAATTTTGAGTGTCCTTTTAGTAATTTCTATACCTATTTTCTGATCTTAATTAGCTAGGTTTAACAAAGTCAATGCTGGGGTGCACTGAAGCAGAGCACAGCCGCCACCTAAGACAAAGCCTTCTTCATCATCTGTTTCGTAACATTAGAGCATCCCTAACTCTTTTTTTTCATTCTGAAATCACTTACCTTTCCATTCTTCAACACATCTACATCTCAAAGTTTAGCCAGTCGCTGATTCAACTATTTCTTTTTATATTTTCTATTTGAAATGACTAACTGCTAAGTGATTTCTTGAGTATGTCTTTCAATTTGAGCTTTGCCACCTTTTCCTTTTGAAAGCATGATGTCTTCCTTGGCAAAGTGTCCTTTTTTAGTCTGTTTAAAACCAGTGAGTTTAGAGTTTCTCCATTAACATCATGAGCAGTCTGACAACTTCCACAGAAGTTTCAACTGACTGGACACTAGACTTTTTTTTTTTCATTCAATAGAACATAGGTATCTTGAAATTCATATTTCTTGAACTTCTTAAGGTTAATAAAACATAGGGAGATATATTCTATATTAAGATTTATGCCTCTGCCTCTAATAATTTCCAATTCATCATTAAGGGTTTCTCCATCCTTAACTGTGGTGATGTCCTTTCTTCAAAACATTTTCATTGCATCAGAATTGACGTTTCTAATGTCTATCTCCAGTTGCAGAAATCATAGCAACTGAGCAATTGCTTCAGGGGCTTTGACAGGTTTAGGCTATTTTTAAAAATCAGCAGCCAACTTCATATCTCTCTTAATTTCCACTGGATTATGTCCTTTGCTGATCTCAAAAGCCCCTTTGACAACAAAAGGGGCCAGAACAAGAACACTGATGGTACCATCCATAGCCTTTTAGTTTATGATATTGGCAAGTTTAGCTCACTTGTTTTTCTATCTATTCTTTAAATCAGTTTACTTTAGAAGTGTGAGACACACACACACACACACACACACACACACACACCATTTGTTACTGTGGGACTTCCCCAACTCTGTTCAATAATCATTGTTCTTCCCTTTAGCTCCATAATAATAGCTACAGCATCTGCTAAAAAGTCTATACCTTGAAGCATTAATGCTCGGGCATCCCCACAATTATATCTTCAGCATGGGACTGCTCACTATGTCCTCATAGAGCCTCAGCTATGTGCAAACTCATTCTGGATTCTCTTCTTCATCTCATATAAACAGCCTACAGTCTGTCCTGGGAACACCCCAAAGGCCCTCCATTCATCATCTACTTAAGGATTCCTTTTTCTTTTCTTTTTTTTTAAATTAGATGTTTCCCTTATTTACAATATCTCCTTTCCCAGGTTCCCCTTCAAAAGAAAAAAGAAAAAGAAAATAAAATACTAAAATAAAATAAAAATTAAAACAATCCCCTGTCACATTCCAAGATTCAAGGGTCTAGGATGGTTTTAACACATACTATTAGAGAAAGTAATTCAAACCCTAAAACCAGGGTTTGAATATGTAACCATAACAAAATGTGATACTATAACCGAGAGATGATGTGACAAGGCTCTGCAGCAGGCATTAGAATAACTGAAGCAAAAGGGGAGTGGCATTTTCCGGTGACATATTACTTGACAGCACCAGATCCACATTCATTCTATGTGGTCTCTGAGACCTATTGCCATCAGATACTAGCCTCCTCTACCCCATCTTAGAACGAGTATTAAGGCAACAGGAGGGGAAAGACTTCTCTGTGCAGTGAAATAGAAAATTGGGGGTAGGGGGTGTGTTTAAGGAACAGAGATGTGTCTGTGCCTGTCAGCCTCAAGTGTTTTCATGCAAAATATTTTGTATGCATATGAACATTTTTGCCTGAATGAATGTCTGTATACCACATCATGTCTGGTGCCCAGAGAGACCTGAAAATACCATTTGGTCACCTGAAAGTGGAGTTGCAGACAGTTCTGAGTTTCCATGTGGGTGTGAAGACCCAAACTCAGCTCTTCTGCAGGAGGAGCAGCTGCCTTTAATGGTAAAGCCATCTCTCTAGGCCCTTTTGATACAGAACGCTGATGCTAGCTTGGCTCTGCCAATCATAAGTTGTTTGTTCTTAAGTACCTCATTTCACCAATGTGGAATTTAACTGACTTATTAATAAGAATTCTTTTCAACATTTAGGTTTTAAATTTCTCTATTGCATATTTTTGGCATATAAATGTGATATAATTCACAAATACACTTTGGAAATTACAGAGAAATTAAAATTAAGTGCCATTTGATAGTCTAATAAATGTGCCATAAATCCATCAGTAAGATTTCTTGCTGTTCCCATCCTAGTGTGAGGATAGGATGTCCTTTGTTTCACTCAGCTTTGAAGAAAACCAAATGACTCATGACTAGAGATCCATGCCATGTTAGCAAAACTGAAGTGAGACAGAAAAAAAATAGCTTCTAACAGGATGATCTTATAATTTGAAAAGCTTGTTTACCTTATGACTGCTCATCCCTGAAGCATGATTGAAATGTCACACACACACACACAAACACAACCACACACACACACACACACACACACACACACTCAAATGGATGTGTGGCATCTTTTAGGGGAAAAAGACTAAATGGACCTAAAGGCCAGAGCCAAGAGGAAAGAGAAATATAACCCCAAAAGAATATCTGAAAATAAAGACAAAGGGGCATGAAAGGAAAGAAGTGAATGAAAGCCCCAGACAGAGGACACCTTTTGAATTGCATCCAAATGGACTCATAATGGACCTAAGAGTGACTTGAGATGAAACCAAAAAAAAAAAAACTGTATTGCACTCTTCTCTGAACACTGTGCATTTGATTATCTAGGACTTTCCAGTAATGGACTATACACCCTTCCAAAACTACAGTGGCTATACAGCGTACTTTGGAATATGTAGTGGAACACATAAATTTCTGATGTGCCCCTGTTACTATTGCTTAGTAATTTATAACTATTTTAATACAATTGTACAGACTTCCTAACCTAGCATCTTTGATTGTTTCCAGAGATCGTTCCAAGTCACCAGTGTGCATAACTGCTGAGCCATCTCAACAGCTTCCAAATCTTAATGTCAACATAATATACAAGTGAATATGTATGTCAAACAATACTTAATTTCAGAAGTAGGAATTGTTCTCATTTGGAGAGCCAGGGTTGCTATGTGCTCAATAAATTAGGCTATCATTTTCAGGTTACAATAGTTTCCTGGTGATAATATTAGTTTCTATATAGAGAACCATGATATTAGAAGAGCAAAATACACAATGCTGTAGTGTAGAATATAAAATATTACAGATATCTTTTGGAGAGATATTTCTAAACCTTAAAATACAGATAGCTAGTGGAACTGGATAGCACTCTTCTCCCACAAATCCAACTACTATATAAACTTAGGGTGGCCCATGGAGCGTTCTAAAAGAAGGAAATATCTCCATGGGATTTTGATGCTGAATGAAACCCAGTTGAAACAAAAATCAAGCAAAAATTATGTAGTCCAAGAGGGGAGAAAAACACTTCAAAATATATGATAATTAGGATACACACTTGACCACTGAGAAATTTTTATGCAATGTTTGGCTAAGGCCTTTTCATCCAGCCACCTTGGGATGCCATGAGAGAAAACAGCTCTGTATGTGCACCGACTAAGCCAGTCTCTAACAATTACTATGTTTACTTTACCAACCCTATATCTGATAGAGGGCTAATATCCAATGTATACAAAGAACTCAAGAAGTTAGACTCCAGAGAACCAAATAACCCTATTAAAAAGTGGGGCATAGAGCTAAACAAAGAATTCTCTACTGATGAACACCAAATGGCTGAGAAACACCTAAAGAAATGTTCAACATCCTTAGTCATCAGGGAAATGCAAATCAAAACAACTCTGAGATTCCACCTCACACCAGTGAGATTGGCTAGGATAAAAGACTCAGGTGACAGCAGATGCTGGAGAGGTTGCGGAGAAATAGGAACACTCCTTCATTGCTGGTGGGATTGCAAACTGGTACAACCACTCTGGAAATCAGTGTGGCGGTTCCTCCGGAAATTGGACATAGTTCTACCAGAGGACCCAGCCATACCACTCCTGGGCATATACCCACAAGATGCTCCATCATGTAATAAGGACACATGCTCCACCATGTTCATAGCAGCCTTATTTATAATAGCCAGAAACTGGAAACAACCCAGATGTCCCTCAACAGAGGAATGGATACAGAAAGTGTGATCCATCTACACAATGGAGTACTACTCAGCTATTAAAAACAATGAATTTATGAAATTCTTAGGGAAATGGATGGATCTGGAGAGTATCATCCTGAGTGAGGTAACCCAATCACAAAAGATCACACATGGTATGCATTCTCTGATAAGTGGTTATTAGCACAGAAGCTTGGAATACAGGAAGAACGACCCACAAACCACAAGAAACTTAAGAAGAAGGAAGACCAAAAGGTGGACATTTCATTCCTTCTTAAAAAGGGGAATCAAACACCCACAGAAGGAGTGGCAGAGATTAACTATGGAGCAGAGACTGAAGGAAGAACAAGCCTGCCTAAATATAGCTATCTCCTGAGAGACTCTGACAATACCTGACTAATACAGATGTCAAGGCTCACAGCCATTCATTGAACTGAGTACACTGTCCCAAATGAAGGAGTTAGAGAAAGATTCTATGGAGCTGAAGGGTTTGCAGCCCCTTAGGACGAACAACAATTACTAACTAGTACCCTCAGAGCTCTCAGGGACCCAACTACCAATCATGGACTATACAGGGTGGGACTGAATGTTCTGGCAGCATGTGTATAGTAGAGGATTGCAAATTCGATCATCAATAGGAGGAAAGGACCTCGGCCTTGTGAAGGTTTTGTGCCCCAGTGTAGGGGAATGCCAGGGTCAATAAGTGGGAGAGGGTGGGGTGGCAGGCATGGGAAGGGGGGAGGCAAAGGGGGTTTGTTCTTGTTGTTTTTGTTTGTTTGTTTGTTTGTTTTTTGGAGGGGAACCTGGGAAAGGGAAAATTTACATGTAAATAAAGAAAATATCTAATAAAAAAAAAAGATGATTCTTAAATTTGATGTAAAGCAAATACACTATCTTGTCTATCACGGGGGCAAATTATGTCTTCTGTCCCTATGTTTAAATCAACTGTCATATTAATTATAGCAGCAATGTTTGGAGAAAGTTGGCCCTCTGACGAAGTAATATACTTTACAGATCTATTTCAATGGCTCTATATTAGCAAGTTAGTTGAAATCAATAAGTGTATCTGGAGATCCTAAATTGAACATGAGAGAGGAATTATGGAAAAGCAAAGCACTATGGTAGCTCAGATTCACTGGACATGACAGTCCAAAGGAAATTTGGCTTAATTGTACCCATACCATTGAAGCAATGTATAACACCGTCACTTTATGATGTACTGAGCATATTCCAAAAGAATTCATCCAGTATCTTTTAAGTCTTCCTCCCTAAAGAACTCCCAGAAACAAATAAAGGAAAATCACTGTCAATTCTAGAAGCCAATAAAAATGTATATTCAAATATGTTTGAAGATGATATGCACCAAGGTTCACAGGAAGAGAGATTCTTGAGTTAAAGAATGAGACAGGGTAGCAATCATAGAAAATGTGGAACTTCAATAGAGAGGAGAAGGCAAGGTTTGGAGTATAATGAAGCAAAATGCACAGGTGTCCAGTCAGTCATACAAGTAATTAGCACGATGATATGCCAGCAATTGTTCAAGGTATTAAGGGACAAGGAGTCTTGCTGATTTCAATTAATTAAAATGTTGGCAACAAAGAGAACTTCAATTAGTGAGTGTACTCATTGGTCTTCCCTCTTGTATCACACAAAAAAAAATCCTTCATATATGGAATGTAGAGGAACTTGACATCAAAGCAGTCTTCACTCTTTACCTGTTCATTCCTTCACCTATTCATTTAGTGCTGAGTACATTTACGAGCCAGGCATTCCATATAGCGCTGGGATGTACAGAGTTATGACAAAGTTTCTTCCCTTTTGATTTCAGTATCCAGGTCACCATAATGGTTTCATATCATTTAATGTAGTTGTCAAGAATCCCCAAATCAAAAGAATATCATAGTTATGGGAAAAATTGCTAAAGAAGATAAGAGCAGTGACTGCTCTTCTGGAGGGCCTGGATTCTATTTGTATCACCCACTTAGTGAATAAAAATGGTCTGTAACTGCAATTTCAGGGGAGCCAATGCTTCCAAGGATGTCAAACATGCATGAGATACATAGATATGCACATAGGCAAAACATCTATAAACATGAAACATAAATACTTTAAGAGAACATCTCCAAAGAGTTGCTGCTTTCTACCTATAAATTGACTTCTTCCAACTGAAACTAAAAACAATCACCTCTCTGTCTCTGCTTTGGGTAAGCTTTTCTTCACACTCACATGGAAGGAGGCACAGAGACAGACTTACAGACACTTTCTTCTGTCCCTGGAGATACCTTGGCCCTAGAGAAAAGTTAGCCTAGTTTTTAAAAAGCTAAAATATCAATGGAAGCCAAAAGACCTCCTTAAAATCCTGCTAAGAGTTGGGTTGATCAGAATCTGCACTCAGCCTTTCTTGAGCAAGTTAACACACATAAACTGTTCCACCAAGCCCAATAAACACCAAGAAAGCATCGCACAGTTGTGACGTGTTCTTCTTCCTGGCAGCCATTAAGTCAGCAATAGTATGTTTATCCATAAGCTTCCTTTTGTTCTTAAATTCTCAACTTAAAAAGACAAAAGACATTCCTAAAATTCTCTTCCCTAAGTAAAATTTAACCAGTATGTAAATCGTACTGTAAAAGACAGGTACCAAGTTTTATGTCCAATTACCTACAAGGTCCCTGACACTGCTTTGCTCAAGACTACATGCAGAATTGATTTAGATAGCTAAAAATACCTTTGTCCATACTAAATTTTATCATTGTACACAACTTTCTATGACAGCAAAAGAGAAATCCAACTTAAAGTGATTGATTCTTGAAGGTCATCTGAACCCATTTATATCCTAATACAAGTTGCTTCATGTTGAAATTAAGCTTTCAAACACCTTTTAAATGATCTTTGAGCATCGGCAATAGAAAAGCCTAGATTTGGAGGATATATCTTTTATTCTTTTGCTCTTATAAGCCACCCACCTAATATAAATATGTCTATTTTATTTCCCTTACAAGAATTGACGAATACACGACTCAAGTTGGGTGAAGAAAGCAAATATTACATATATAAAAACAAACAAGTAAAACAAAACAAAACAAACAATAACAACAACAAAAACAAACAAACCACTGAGGAAAACAAAACTAACTACAGGTACTCCAGTGTTTTTCAGAAGTGTATCCAGATTCTCCCCACTGCCAACATCATCTTCTAAGAGCATTTGCCATATTCCCTACAACACAGTGTTTAAGAGGACAATTACCACATTCTGAGGAACACTGACAGCAACACTCTGGAAACATTTCTACTGCTTTAAGACTAAACTATGCTTACAGTTATTATCTGCACTGTTCTCTGTTGCTGCTCAGATCTTTGTTTGATGTTAATTTATCTGTCTTTGTTCATTGGCAAAAAGGTGGACTGCAAACTGAACAGTGGAATGGCCCTGCATGTGCCTGGAGGTTCCTGCCACTCTGCTTAAAAAGGTCACTGGTTCAATGCTGTATGTATTCGAAGTAAAGGCTTGTTTGTGACTGGAACAATTTTCTGGCTTCCTCAGCATACAAGTAGAAGTGACTTACAGAGATAAACATTTAAGAACTGACAGGAAAAACACAATATATTGACCAAAACCCCACAATATATAGCCGTATAAAGAAAAAATGTCCTCAGGTAGCTAATCAGCTCAGATCGTATATGCTGTGCTTTCAAAGTTTGTATTTTGAGTATATAATTATACACAGAGAGGTATAAGTTTTAAAAATCAACTATATCATTTTAAATTGGGAAACAATGTGATCACAATTGTATAAAATGTTAGAAAGGTTGAATTTTAGCCATCTTCTACTCTATTTCACCCTACAGCACTTAAAGCAAACCTATTTACCTATCTTTCTAACATTTTAGAATAAGTAAACTCAAAGAAGTTTACAAACTGAAAATTGTTAAGCCTTAATACATCCAAGTCCAAATGACTGTATCCATCTGAATTTGTATATATACAATGTATCTATCCTATATCTGTATCTGTGTACATATACAGTGTGTCTTTAATGTGAGCACAAATTATCTTCCTTATCCACAGTCTCTGTCCACTAGAAACAAGTCAGTCTGTAGTGAAAGGTGAACTTCTGAAAAGCAGAAGGGATGATCAATAGCCTGTAAAACTGGACCACAAGAAATCTGATCCCCAGTGGCTCAGAAAGCCAAAGAGGGCAAGAAGTTAATGGGGGCAAGATAGAAAATCTACACTATAATTTAATTTGCCAGTTAAAAAACTGTAACTATTTTGCCAAGAACTTTTTTTTATCACATTTCCTTCCTTAGCACAAATTCATAACTATCACTCTTTCATCCAATTTGAGTTAAACACACAGAGACAAAAGAGAAATCAAATCCCAAAAAGTTTTCATTTGACAAATAGTTTAGTGGATTTCATAAAACAAAGTTTTCCTCCAGTTGTATTCTCACTTTAAGGACTAAAGCCTCTTTGTTTGTTTGTTTTTTGGAGGGGAACCTGGGAAAGGAGAAATTTACATGTAAATAAAGAAAATATCTAATAAAAAAAAGAAAAGAAAAAAAGAACTAAAGCCATGCTGGGATTGTTTGTTTGTTTGTTTGTTTGTGTTTTTTTCTTTTTTAAGATCTACATCTAAAATCAAACATAATCATTATTCACTAAGAGTCATATGATGACATTGAAGAGTAAATCAGGTCTACATTTTAAAAGATTATTCTGTTCCTTGTAACTGGAAAATTAAAGGCTGTAATGATTAAAATATGTTGTTGTTGTTGTAGGAGTAAATGGGAAGCAGAACAAGAATGTAGAACAAGAGAGGTAGGGTAAGAGGACATGAAGGCATGGATGGTATGTTCAACTTATAGTGTACAAAAAGTCCTAATGAATGCATCATAAATAATCAAAATGAATTTTAATGGCAATGAAAACATGTGATTTTCCTTTTTAATTTAATAGCCTAAGTGTGTGGAATACCTAAACCCTTCCCTATATAGAAGACCATCTTGATTCCATTCAGAATCACTTACAATTTTAAACAGTGTCATGGAGTAAGCACAACATGCTAGCTCCTATTGATAGAATTAATCCATTGGACTAGAATAGTAAGAAAAGATGAATATACTTGAAGAAAGACAGAAGGCTGGGTAGTAAGGAGACTATCATCTGAAAGCTGTGACAGTGAATTACAAGGATCTCCATCTGAGAGAAATATTCTTATGTTTAGGGTGGAATCGCTATCTATAGATTCCTAACAATCCAGATTGGACAATGCCAATAGCTTCCAGTTTTGTGATCTCTGTCCTACAAGTTAGAATTATGTCTGTCACTACCATGCCAAAAAGGCAGTTGGGTTGAGCAAAGATCAGTCCTGGTCAAAGTCTGGGGTCAGGGCATAAGCTGCAGTTCTGTGCTGTCAGGATGTAGCATTCTGATATTTTTGTTTTGGATTCCTGAACCCCGCTTGCAAAAACTGCCTAATAGGGGACAGATTCAATTTTCTTGTCTGGTCTTTATTCATGGCTTTTCTTTCACAATTGGGAAACAGTCAAATCAAGGTCTTACCCTACATATGGATCACATAGTTGCTACAAAAAACAAACTGTAATATCCTGGTGTATAAATATGGAAGAATTTCATTTCTCCTCATGACTAAATGTAAATGTTAATCTATATGTATTTCTCCACTCAGTGATGATTCTAAAACAGAAACTCTCCTGAGATTCTATACTACCATTCTTAGCATAGAGCATTTCCTGCTATTTTAGAGGGTCTCTCTTGGAAGAGGTTGTTGTTGGTGGTGATGGTGGTGATGATGGTGGTTTGGTTTGGTTTGGGTTGGGTTTTGTTGTTGTTGTTGTTGCTGTTGTTGTTGTTGTTGTTGTTGCTGCTGTTGTTGTTGTTGTTTGATGGACCAAGACTGAAAATAAATAAAGGACCTAAGGTCTCCTTTAATTGTGTTGGCTGTAGTTCAGCCTTGTGGTCTTCCCCACCTGTCCAGGTTGCTGGGAAATAGATGTGTAATTATATGTGTACACAGAAAGGTGATATATATAGGTGTGGTGAATGCAAATGTATCCAAAAAGATATTTTAAAATAAATTTTTGAAATCTTGATATGACAAAGATTTCTTAGGCAAGAGATATTATACAAACATGATTAAGAAAAAGGGGAATGACAGATTTCGTTATATCAAAAGTTCAGTGAATTGTGATAAGAATAAACTCCTTCTCCTTTAATTTTTCTTTTTCTTAAGTATATAACAGACCAAAGCATTATAGCTAAGCCAAGTAATGGGATTATAGATATCCTTTGGTGGGAAAATGACCCTTTCTCACAACTGATGAAAAGGCAAGAAAAAAAATCATGGTATTAAAAAGTGGAGGAAGATATTCGAGCTCACCAGGTCAAGTAAGCAAAAATAAGAGAAAATAAGGATAGTTTGCCATCATTTCTCAGTAAAAGAGAAAAATCATACCAGTGATTAGTGGTGAAACAAACACCAACAAACTCTTGATGGGCATGTAAATTAGTTCTGTTACAGAAGGAAAATCCAGGATTATCTGTCAATATATAACACATGCACTTCTAGGATCTGTGCCCCAGAAATACAATATGGAAAATTATGATTTAGATAAATTGTAATAAGAAGAAAGAAAATTGTCTGAGAAATATGAGAGAAGTGTGGATATAAAAGTTTGTTTCAGCATTATTTGTTATAAATTGTTGTAACTGAATACCACAAATGAGAACATTTATTCCACTCAAAATGTTTCTCACTGTTCTAAAGGCTCAGAAGCACAAGATCAAGATACCAAGGGACTGAGTAACTGCTGAGGGTTTGGGGTTTACCCTTTTGCCTGTCTACATAAGAGAATCAGAAGAGCTCCCTTGGAGCTTTTTCATAGGAAGATGTTATGAGAAATTTGCCTTCATGACCCAATCATCTCCCAAAGGACCTACCTACTGATGCCATCACTTTCAAGGTCAAGATTTCAGTATACAAATCTTGGATGAAAGCAAATACAGATTATACCAGTCATAACGCATGCAGAGCAAAGCCTGAGTGGAAGGTAGAGCTGAAGACAATATGTAGTACATGTTTCTTTTTTATACATCATTTCATACTTTAAAGTATAAGTATTTCTTCTAGAGTTGACATAATAATCTATCCTAGCTGGAAAAATAATGATGATGTGGATTAATATCTAAGATTGGTTTTTTTAAAGCCTTTTGATAAATATGTTTTTAAACTTTTATTGGATTATGATGAGAAAAGTTACATGATTTCAATTTATCTGAATTTGTTAACATTTAAAAAGATATTTTAAGTAAATAGAATTAAATCACATTCTTGTTTCCCTTTTGTACCCCCACTCCTCCCAGAGACCCCCCCTTCAATACCTACAATATCTTTTTGGTCATATTCCTTAAAATTTATAAAATATTATAACAATGCAAATAAGTATTATAAAAGTTGTTCGATATGAAACAACAATCAATTTAACAGTCTTATTAGATGCTCATCTACAGCAATAGTGAAAATACATTTTTCTCAATATAAATTTTAAATAACTCCAAACATATTAACTGTATACTTCAAAATAATACATTACTACTATTTTCCTAAATGAACATAAATATATAAAGTCTTTTTGTTTGTTTTGTATTTAGTTTAAAATCTTGGCTCTTACTCTGGTACAAGCCCAAAATAAGAACAATTTTTAGACATTGGATTTCATTGTAATAAGGCTATACGTCAATGACCCTCACATCACCAAAGGATTTTTCCTCCATCGTAGCTAAGCTGAGAGTTGATAGTTCTGCTGCACCAAGAAATGAATTGTATGCTCGATTTTTGGATACAGACTTCCTGCAATAGTCAAAGCTATTTGACTTGAGTGAGTGACATTTTTCCTCAGGCCACAGAGAACAGATTACATTCATTTAAGAAATGGTGTGTGTATTAAGATGGTCTATCCATAAAGTCATTCACCAACTGTTTCAATGAACAATGCTTCTGCTTCGAGGGTGGCATGGATATTGGGTGAGGGTAAGAATTTGATTCATTAGCTGTGATAATTTGGAAAAGCATTCATCTCAAAGAAAGAGTAACTTGTAAAGTCCTCTTCTTCAAACTTGATACAAGAGTTACAAACATCAGGCAAAGCATTCAGTCTCACTCTTTGTTGTTCTCTTACAAACCCCTTCCCAATATAATTGTCTATTTTTCTTTTGGGTATATAAATACTTTTGA
>JADRCD010194320.1:18494-35355 GCA_019843815.1 Montemys delectorum | reverse complement strand
CTCACCTTGGATTTCTATGCCTCTTGCATTTCTGAATCGGGTTTCTTTGTAGAGTAGTTGGCCTCCAGTAACTTTGCTCTTTTTAATCACTCAATATTTCAAATGCCTTTCCCAGTATTTTGTAACAATTTTATTTTTGTAAGATTTATTAGTAAGAAATGTTTCTTATCTCCTGGGTATCTAGAATAGTGAAAACTTGTAACTCCTTTTCTAGAACAGCTATCACCTTTCTGTTGACATTGTTCATCTGTTTCATTACATTTGATTATTCTCCATATTTATTATATCATACACACCTAAATTGCCTCTTGCTCTTCTTTGAAAGCATGTGTAAGTTTTACGTGCCTGGACTCTTCTGTGTTCAATTATAGTCATGTTTCCTGAAACACTAGCATAGGAACGTTTTCTGTGCAGTCTCTATTGCAGCAGCATTACTCCCATGAATGATCTCTTCTTGTCTTAAACATAACACCCAGGCCAGAATTCACTAGGCCCCATTCACCTTCAGTCCGTGTTTATGCCAGCATCATCTGATGGTCCATCTTCAGAGCACTTCCTGTGTTGTAATTATTCCATAGATGCACTGTGATAGCACATTAACTTCCTACATTGCTGTCTTTACATCCTGTGTCTAAGCAGTTTCTTCAAGAGAAGGTAAGTATTTACAGTTAATCAAATGGATGAGATTGCCAATAAGTGAAGTGGAAGCAAGTAATAGGGAGGTTTGTTTTGGAACTTTAAAGTAAATTGATAATATAAAATAGGTTAGTGTGACTCTAACCAAACAACTGAAAGATCTGTATGACAAGAACTTCAAGTCTCTGAAGAATGAAATCGAATAAGATCTCAGAACGTGGAAAGATCTCCCATGCTCATGGATTGGCATGATTAATATAGTAAAAATGGCCATCTTGCCAAAAGCAATCTACAGAATCAGTGCAATCCCCATCAATATTCTAACTCAATTCTTCATAGAGTTAGAAAAAACAATTTGTAAATTCATTTGGAATAACAAAAAACCGAGGATAGCAAAAACTATTCTCAACAATAAAAGAACTTCTGAGGAAATCACCATCCCTGACCTCAAGCTGTACTACAGAGCAATAGTGACAGATAAAAATAAAAATAAAATAAAAAAAAGGATGGTATTGGTACAGTGACAGGCAGGTAGATACATGGAATAGAATTAAAGACCCAGAAATGAACCCAGACACCTATGGTCACTTGATCTTTAACAAAGGAGGTAAAACCATCCAGTGGAAAACAGACAGCAGTTTCAATGAATGATGCTGGTTCAACTGGCAGTCAACATGTAGAAGAATGCACATCAATCCATTCTTATCTCCTTGTACAAAGCTCAAGTCCTCCACAAAAAACCAGATGCACTAAAATTAATAGAAGAGAAAGTGGGGAAGAGCCTCGAACATATGGGCACAGGAAAAAATTTCCTGAACAGAACACCAATGGCTTATGTGCTAAGATCAACAAACAACAAGTGGGACCTCATAAAATTGTAAAGTTTCTGTAAGGCAAAGGAAACTGTCAATAGGACAAAAAGGCAACCAACAGATTGGGAAAAGATTTTTACCAATCCTACATCTGATAGAGGGCTCATATCAAAAATATATAAAAAAGAAGTTAGACTAAAGAGAATCAAATAACCCTATTAAAAATGTGGTACAGAGCTAAACAAAGAATTCTCAACTGATGAATACCAAAAGGCTAAGAAGCACCTAAAGAAATGTTCAACATCCTTAGTCATTAGGGAAATGCAAATCAAAACAACCCTGAGATTCCAACTCACACCAATCAGAATGACTAACATCAAAAACACAGGGGACAGCAGATGCTGGTGAGGATGTAGAGAAAAAGGAACACTCCTCCATTTGTGGTGGGATTGCAAGCTGGTACAACCTCTTTGACAATCAGTCTGGTGGTTCCTCAGAAAATTGGACATACAATTACCTGAGAACTCAGCTATACCACTCCTGGGCATGTATCCAACAGATGCTCCAACATATAAGAAGGACACATGTTCCACTATGTTCATAGCAGTCTTATTTATAATAGGCAGAAGCTGGAAACAACTCGATGATGTCCTTTAACAGAGGAATAGATATACACAATCGAGTACTAATTTGCAATTAAAAACAATAAATTGCCAGGCGGTGGTGGCACATGCCTTTAATCCCAGCACTTGGGAGGCAGAGGCAGGCGGATTTCTGAGTTTGAGGCCAGCCTGGTCTACAGAGTGAGTTCCAGGACAGCCAGGACTACACAGAGAAACCTTGTCTCAAAAAAAAAAAAAAAAAAAAAAAAAAAAAGAAAGAAAGAAAGAAAGAAAGAAATCAAACCAAACCAAACAAACAAAAACAAAACAAAAAGCAAAACAATGAATTCATGAAATTATTAGACAAATGGATGGAACTAGAAAATATCATCCTGAGTAAAGTAACCCAATCACAAAAGAATACACATGGTATGCACTCATTGATAGGTGGATATTAGCCCAAATCAATATACCCAAGATACAAGTCTTAGACCATATGAAACTCAAAAAGAAGGAAGACCAATGTGTGGATGCTACAATACTTCTTAGGAGGGAGAATAAAATACTCACAGGAGGAAATATGGAGACAAAGTATGAAATAGAGACTGAAGGAGAGTCTATCCAGAAGCTGCTATGCCTGGTGATCCATCCCATATACAATCACCAAACCCAGACAACCCAGATAATATTGTGGATGCCAAGAAGTGCTTGCTGACAGGAGCCTGATGTAGCTTTCTCCTAAGAGGCTTTGCCAGAGCCTGACAAGTACAGAGGCGGATGCTCACAACCAACCATTGGACTGAGCATGGGGTCCCCAATGGAGGAGTTAGAGAGAGGACTGAAAGAGCTGAAGGGGTTTGCAACCCCATAGGAAGAACAACAATATCAACCAACCATACCCCTGAGAGCTCCCAGGGATTAAACCACCAACCACAGAATACACATGGTTCCAGCTGTATATGTAGCAGAGCATGGCCTTGTCTCGGGCATCAATGGGAGGAGAAGTCCTTGGTCCTATGAAGGCTTGATGCCCCAGTGTAAGGGAATTTGAGGGCAGGGAGGTGGGAATGAGTGGGTGGCTGGAGGAACACCCTCATAGAAACAGGAGGAAGGGGAATTGGATAGGGGGTTTCTGAGAGTGGGGAGCTGGCAAAATGGATAACATTTGAAATGTAAATAAAGAAAATACCCAATAAAAAAGGAAAAAAAATGATAATTTATTGTAGTATTTTCCACAGAAATATGGTTTCTTGAATCAGAATTCTTATTTTTTTGAGTACTTTCTATATAAACAAGTAATAAAAATATGCAAAATGTTTATCAAACCCAGGGTTTTTTGATGTTGCTATCATACATGCATTTTCCTTTGCATTTATATGTTTAGAATGTAATTTGGTTAATGGCATTATTTCGAATAACTCTTCACTCACTGATTTAAAAATAATTGACTAAGAGTGTCCTTTGGCCTATTGTGAGTTGGTATAAATCATCATTTCAAGTTCCATATATCAATGAGGAGGAGGAGGTTGAAAGAGCCCAAAACTGTGTATGACTATTGTGAAACAGTGCTTTCAAGACACAGCAGGATGGTTGCACATATGAACCTACAGAAGTAGTGACATCATGGGCAAGACCTGTGTAAACTCAAGACAGACAAACACCAGCATAGAAAGGGGACTGGGTTATAAAGCTCCACCTCCAGCAGAAGAGCTGTTTGTAACTGATGGTTGTTGGGAGATGGAGTATCAGTCTCCTTTAAGAGACTAGCAGGTCTGCCAAACTTCAATGGAAGACTCCACAACAAAAGTATATGAGCAATACATAATTGATGAGTTTAATAATATTAATAAAATTAAAATATGTACAAGCAATTTGATATGGAAAGATGATGATATGGATCTCTGAGGAATTGGGTTAAGAGGGGCAACTATAGTATAAGCCGCATTTTAAGTTAGGTTTGAAATCTTTTCTGTCTCTTCTTGAGGTTCTACCTGTAGAGTAGTGTCAGTTGCTGGAAGAGTTTTGCAAACTTCTGCATTTATGATTTCAATTAATGCAACTAAAAGAAGTATACTCTTTTTCTCACTCAAATTTTATGAGCAGAGTATACCTATCTATATTTAACCATATGCATAAATTTATTCTACAGAGTAAAAGTATTGAAATTAAAATTATTTGTTTGACTGCTGGAGGTTAATAAAGAAATAATATTTGCTCTATCTTATCAGTATTTTCGATGAAATACATCAGAAGTAATCAATGATTTTTTTTTTTACTTAGGCTGAAAACCTTTACATAAAGGCAAATAGAGATAGAAGATTAAATAGTGAACTCAAATATAACATACAAACCAAAACACAGAACATCATGGTAGTCTGTCCCGCACTTTCCCACATCCCTGTCTGTGCAGAGAGGACTCAGTGCACTGGTGTCTTGATTTCATCTACAATTAGAAGTGGCTCCAGTGTGCTGCGTTCCTCTCAGCAGCTCCAGAGTGCTCGTTATGATTCTGTTTTTACCTGTCCTGTTGAGGTCACCAGAGAAAACACGTGAACATGACCCCAAGCATAATCCGATATTGGCTTCTCTTGTCATTATTTTGCCCTGGGTGATGACCAGCACATTCTTTGCTTTCTCCTTCTCTCCGTTCTCTTCACATTATGTCAAAGAAGTCTTTGCAAACAGATGGATTCTATTATACTCTGGCATTGGGAGATTGCCGTTTCTGCCTTTCTTCTTTCTTTTCCCTTATATCATTTGGTGATCTCCAATCTCTATAATTAGATATTGGACAGAGAGGGATATTTCGTACAAAGAACCTTCCCTGGCTTTCTTAAAAGACTCATACTTGGGGGTATATGTGCCATAAATAGATTTGATGACATTTGTTTGCACTTGATAGGAGGAAGATGTGAGGATTTTGTCTTTCATCTAAAGAGATTTTTTTCACTAATTATCTATGATAGACATATCAGTGTCAACTACTCTGTCAGAGTTAATACTTAAAGTGTGTGTATACACACACACACACACACACACACACACACACATATATATATATATATATATATATAATATGTATATATCTCAGAGATCATAAATGGTCCTACACATAGAAGAAACACCCGTGTAGCTATTTAAAGACAATGAACCAAACACTTCCCAGACTTTACTTTAGATATAGAATGATTTGAAAAGGAAATGCAACAGTAACAGTAGACACTCCAATCCACAAAGAAACTCATAATAGAAAAACATTGAAGTGGTAACATGTAATACATATGAGGGGACTCACTTCAAGGCTTGAGTTGAAATAATTTTGGAAAAGAAATCTCAGGACTGGAGACTAGTGTTGTATGTGGAAGCCATGTTAGCTACTGTGCCTTCACCAGTTAACAGGTGGGAATGGGAAGCTGTGTGGGTTATATTAAAATTCAGAACCCAGGGCTGCTCCTCTTGTGCCCGAGGTCATGAATAGGACAATATGCAGAAGTACAAAGGAGCCAGTCACTGTGAAGCAGCAAAACTTCCTGAGAGGTGTTTTAATTAACTGTCACTTAATTATTATAATCAGACTCTGAAACACTTCACAGTCTAAATCACTAAAAATTCTGTTAATTTTATCCAATAAATGCAACATTTTTTTATGCAAGTAAAATAAAAATTTGCTTGGAAATTATCACATGGTCTTCATTTAAAAACCACCATTGTCAAGTGTTCACATTTTATAAAGTATTTATATAACACATACATCGTGTAGCTTATTTGGGTGTGATGTACTTTGTAAGGGGCCCTTGCATCTGTTGATTTAAAATGATAGGAGCATCTTGTCAAGCTTTTGAATAAACTTTAATTTTTAAAGTAAGTTTAAAAAGTAGTTTTATGATTGAGATGGATATTTTAAAAATATGACCTTAAAATACTTTGCAAATACATTCACAAGCTATTCTCAATATGCCAGCCAAATGTATAGAGCAGTAGGCTCAAAGTTTGGTAAGTTTGCTCTTAGGGAACATTAGTAGATTAGAAGGTGTGCACTGGCAGATTAAGCATCTGGATCCTTCTTATCCTCTTTTTCTGGTTTCATGATATGGATTGGTAGTGGGCCTATCAATTCCGAAGCCCATCCCATAAATGGAGAGGGTATCGGCATCACCCCACATATACACGTTGTTAAACAAGAAAATGATAAAGTTTGGAATGCATTTGAATTTTCTCTGTACTCTGATATAACTTTTTGCCTTTATTTTGCTGTGGCCACTATTCATCCAAAGGTTATGTGGAGAGTGCAGCATCTTTTACAAGTAATTACACTGGCCTTGCTCACCTCCTGTACTTCTTTTAAAGATTGATTGCCAGTAGGCTGGTTGGGAAGCATGAGGAGGATCCAAGGGACTTAACTCCTTTACCACATAGTTAATATAGTCACAGGCCTTGGAAACATAGCAATCACATACCGTAATTAACGTTCCATTGTGCATATTGGAAGTATGTTCATGTGTTACATGCGTGTGTGATATGCCACAGCTGGTCTTAAAGATGCTTGCCACCATACACAGGTTGTACAGGGGCACAGGAGTTATGGACTCGGGTCTTCATGACTCATAGAACCAGAAGTTTACTCATTGAGACACCTCTCCAATCCCATGACTGTTCCTTCTTTATGCTTGTATCAAACTTGACCTGATACAGAATAGAATGGAGATATTGTATAACCAAGAAAGAAAATTCCCTTGTTTTTAAATTCTTATTTGTTGTTTAAAATGAATTTATATTTATGCTATTTTAAATAAGTTACTTGTTTTGTAATCAATGATGTGATATAAATCAATGTTTTCATGCAAGATGCAGTAAATGGCCACTGATATAGCGTGGCGCCAGTATGTAAGAAGTCAGCTACTGAACTGAGGTCATACCAAGCTGAAGCCAATGGTTTCCACTTAGTCCAAGAAGTAGATTATTTTTGGCTAAATACAATCTAAGAATCATGATTCACAAGCAGATTTGCTTTATGGAGAACTCTCCTCCTCCCCTCTCATTTTGGTGCCCCTGTAAAGCCTGCGTATGGTGGCAAGCATCTGTAAGGCCAGCTATGGCATATCACATATGCATGTAACACATGAACATACTTCCAATATGCACAATGTAACGTTAATTACGGCATGTGATTGCTATGTTTCCAAAGCCTGTGAATATATTTACTATGTGGTCAAGGAGAGTTGAGTCCCTTGGATCCTCCTCATGCTTCCCAATTAATTAATTGCTAATTAATCCTGGTTCTCCCAGAATTCTTGTTTCTTCTTGCTCTCTTGCAGGTCCAACACACTCAGGACAAATAATTTTTGTCTAGAAATTTAATAATAAAAAGTACACAAGTATAAAATGATTGTTATACTAATAACCTATAAGGTTACGTTTATACTATCATTCTCTTCACGTTTCTATTGGAGAGTTTGAAGAACTGGCATTTTAATTTTCTCTTCAGGTGTTTTCCACACTCAGAACAAGGTTTTTTATAGGTGTTCAATACATTTAGACCAGACAGAATAAAATTCAGTATTTTATAATATAATAATGTAACATAAACATATAATGAAAATAATAAAAATACATAATAAAAATCTTTTATTGAGATTCTAATTTTTTTCCAGGAAGCTTCATTTATTGCTGCTTTTACCAAGAATAGGTCAAAATAGTCTACACTTGAGATTAATACATAGTTATGAATCATACTAGGAATGCTTTTTCCAATTAGTAGTGATGACCATTCTGAGTCAGGTCTATGTAAGTTTCAAGAAAGAAACCTCTCTCTGTGTCTGAGCAGTAATGTCAGGAATAAAAGAGGAAATTCCACTAACTTCTCTGTTAGATGTTCTATACATTTTATGAATGTGAATGTCTCAGAATGTCTTGGTGATTTTTTATATTATATTTCATATATATACACACACATATATATGTGTATATATATATACATATATATATCTTCTTAAATGAAAACTTTGGCTTAAGTTTTATTTTGATATTTAATAGTCTCTGTAGGACTCTAAAATGTGTCTGGATATTAATATGAAATATTCAGTTATCTACCTCTTGGAAACAAGCTGAGAAATGAAGGATGGTTTGGGGAGAGTGGATAACTTTGTAAGTGATGAACATCAATTTAGCTTCCTCAACTCTATCTGGCAAACCATACTTCCTTATGATGCTCCTTAGCTGTTAATCTTGAAAAATAAAATGGAGAACTAAACGTATTGGTAACCAATGTATTCTTCCTCTGTGCAATCATTACTTGTCAGATGTATATTCAATAAACAGGTCACCCATTCTGTAGGATGCTACTTTGCTTGGAAGATGGAGTCCTTTGTCACACAGAAACTTTTCATTGTCATGAGGACTACATTTCAGTTGATCTTAGTGCCTGTGTTACCAGTGTCCTTTCAGAAACCCCTTTCCTGTGCCAGTGAGTTCAGGGCTTTTCCCACCTTCTCTTCTATCAGAGAGAAAGTATCTGGTCTTATGTTAAGGTCTTTGATACATATGAAGTTGAGTTTTGTGCAGGGCAATAAGTATGGATCTATTTTCAATTTTCTATTTTGTTCAGTTTGACCAACACCATTTGTGAAGCTGCTGTCTTTTTTTTCTAGTATGTAATTCTGGCTTTTTTTTTTTATCAGGTGTCCTAAGATATGTGCACTTATGTCTGATTCTTCATTTCCACTCCCTGGATCAATATGTATCTTTTTTATGCCAATACTGTGATGTTTGTTTCTTTATAGCTCTGTTGTACAACTTGAAATCAAGGATTGTGAGACCTCTAGCAGTTCTGGAGGAGTGTTTTAGTTATCCTTGTCTATTATTCAGAACTATTTTACGTATGCTAGTTTTCTTATGTATCCATTTGAAGTGAAAATTGCTTTTCAATTTCAGTGAAAAATTGTGTTGAAAAATGATGAGGATTATATTAAGTCTCTCACACACATCAAAATTTCAAATTTATATACATCTTAAATTCTATATAACAAGATAACTGAATATAACTGATTTTAGCTTATAAAACAGGAAGTTTTAAATTTTGATTACTCAATTATGTTTCTCGATCTAGTTTAGATTTTGCTCAAACCCCAGCTGATAGTATTATGTACTCTTTGATAATCTCTAACAATTTAACACTTTTCAATTATAATTTACATTTGTGTTATCATTATGGTTTATTGAACGCTTACTACTGTCTCCTGAATCTTCAGCATTACATATAGAAAAACACTAAATTCTGAGAAATAATTACTTCAGTTTTAAAATATACATATTATATATAATATGTCTTACTTGACAGTTAGACTCTTACTAGTGGTTTCCATATTTGCTATATTCACTACAGTAAAATGCATATTTCTAATGTCATTGCTAAAGTCTGCTGACTTCCAGTGTGGAGGTATGCCATCTGGGCAAGGAGAAAAGGTCTTGTTGGCAAATTCTACAGCAGCTAAAGATAAAGATTTCATTCTGTTCTTTTTCCAGATTTAGATGGCACCTGCCTTTCCTGTTACTGTAGCCAGAGTTACCACATTTTATTCCAGGAAATGTTGGGAAGACATTTGTGTTCATTCTTGAGACAGAAAAAGAAATAATTGTTATTTTTAATAACATATCTACATGTTATGTGCAAAACAGTCCTTCATATCATATTTATTAACCAAAACTATGAATATTGATTACTGAGCCAATTGTGCTTTGCATAACAAGAGAAAAAGGGGCACAAACAGAGAGCAAAGGGAGGATGAATGCCAATTATCACCCAAAGGACAAAATAGAAAATTTCAGAGTATAATGTACAATCAGGAAACCAGAACAAAATGTATTTCATTGTAGGGAACAATGTAAGCCCTCTGCATTTACACAAGGAGGGAGGCAACATGCAGCTGAATGACTCAGAGCAAACAACTGTCTGTGAATGTGCAGATCTGGAGGATCTTAAGGACCCGTCCTCTTCCTTTTTAATGGGCTGCATTGATGTGTTTTCCTTAACAATGTAATCCATTCAGGGAATCTTGGAACTCAAATCCTAATTTGTATTTCTTGTGTTTATGTGTTAAATTGCATCTTGTGTCTATATAAACATGATATATTTTTCTACCAATTTTGTGCCCTCTTATATTGGAATAAGCAGAACATGATAAATATCATGCAAATAGTTCACAATCTGTGTATTTATCATGCTCCTCTCTAGGGCACAGGATATTAAAATACCAAAATCATTGAAGCATAGTGAAGGTCTTTCCAAATGCACTCCAGATATTTACAGAACTTTTGAAACCCACAAATGTCTATGAAGAATTGTTTAAAAGTCAAAACCTCGTAGACGTGTGGGCACTCATGCAATCCCTTCATTCAGGAACTGAGGCAGGAGAATTTTCTGTTTTGAAGCTAGCTGGGACTATACAGCAAGTTGGAAAACAGTAACAAATGTTGGGCAGTAGCTCTGACCGAGTGCCTAATTCCTGTGTAGGAAGTCTTGGGTTAAATTCTAAACAAGGCACAGAGGGGACATGCCTGTGGGTTGAAATTGTTGAAATCATCAGCCATTCATATTCTGCTAGTGGCTTTAGAAATCTAAACAGCCCTTCAGCACAGTTGAGTCATCCAAAGTCACATGTGGGAGAATCAGAAATTGCCTTAGAGATTTGGTGACTCCACATCCTTTGCTTGAAACTTAGTTCTTTCAGTTTTGGTGCTGTGTTTGCACTGTCTTCTGGTACTGTTCCCAGAGCATTTTAAAACAAATACATTGACAAACATAGCTTAGCAGTGTAGGTGCCATATTGTAGATCAGAAGGACAGACTATTACAATGTATGTAAAGCACTTGGAGTCATCACATGAATTAGTCTGTGTGTTTACTTTGTATACCCCAAGTGTCCTTGCAGTTTATATAGCTAAATGGGAACATGGCTTGATTATAACTAATGAATCCTAGTCTGGGTTCAATATTGCTATATCAACAAGAATGGTCTTAAACTTCTGATGCTCCTGCTTCTACCTTCTCATCCTTGAACATACATTGCCTATATATTCACATAGACACACGTCCACATGAATAAAAAAAAATAATCGTTGTAAATTATGATGCTTGTTCATCAGGACTGTTTTGTAAAAATGTTAACATCATAGTTACTAACTAATCTTTATACTTTGTTAGGATTTTTGGGAAGGTTGGAATTCATTTCTTGTTGGTGACACTGGATGGTATAGAAATTTCTAGCTTACGAGAAATTCTCTTTTGTATATACATTTATTCTTGATTACCTTTAGACTTCCTCACTTATTCCACCATGATTTAGGTCACCTTCCTATTAAATGCTGTAAATAGGGAAAAGAAGACCCAGTGTTCACTGCTTCCCAGTCTTCATATCATCTTTTCTCCTCTTTCTATCACAATGGGGGCAGCAGGGATGATGGATTTATTGGTCAGTGATTCGCAGATCTTGTGTCTGTTCCTGAACCATGCAGCCATTGTCACTCAGGCTTTTTCCTTCTGGTCCCAGCTCTCCTCACTGGCTCTTCTGACTTCCCTGTACCCAAGGTTCATACAGGTTACTGTGGAGAACCAAGAGATTCCCCAATGAATTACATAAGCAGACTACCTTAGCCAAGTAGGTAAATTATCTGCATGTTTCAAAGGATGTCTACATCTATTAATCCATTATTGTACCTAATTTGTAAAGTTAGGTGATGAGATAAGGCCCTAGTGAACGAAGTCAACAGCATATGAGTTTATGTATAGATTTGTATTTCTATTATATAGAAAAGAATATAGAATGCATTTTTAAATGTTTCTATTTCCTGGCTTACAATCTTGTTTTTTATATTTCATATATTTATTTGCTTCCTTACTTTTTTTGTTTTTCTCAACAACTTGACATTTGTTGATGTTTTGAGGAAGGACACATCAAATTTAGTTAGACACATAAAAATGTAGATAAAAGTTAAGTATAAACACTTTGGAGATTAACACTATTCTACTTCATTTTCACAGTCCTTGGAAACTTTGGATAAGAAATGTGAAAAATGGGGCTTTCACATATTTTATTATAAATTTCTTTGAGGTGATTAACTCTTGTTTTTCCTTTCTTTTTCCTTTCTTTCTTTCTTTCTTTCTTTCTTTCTTTCTTTCTTTCTTTCTTTCTTATTTTTTTCTTTTTTTTTTTTTTTTTTTTTTTTGAGACATGGTTTCTCTGTATAGCCCTGGCTGTTCTGGAACTCACTCTGTAGACCAGGCTGGCCTCGAACTCAGAAGTCCACCTGCCTCTGGGATTAAAGGCATGCACCACCAAGGCCTGGCTTAACTCTTGTTTTTAAAGTCATGACTTTTTCTTGAGCAGAGATTTCCTCCCACCTTGATGTGCTGTTGATCTACAACCATGCACATAGGGATTGTTTGTTTTTCACACAGCAGACAAAGCTGATTCTTTTTCAGCATCTATAGTGATTGGATTTTTACATTTCAGTTCACTTCTGCCGTGTTCTGCCCACAGTATAAACAATGATAATTATGTCAGTTGATGAGTGATACAGGACAATGTCCAACTGTTTGTAGTTACATTTTCCAAGTACATAGATTTTGTATATGTCTTATCTCTACGTTAAAAAAAATTAAAGGAAATAAGCAGACACCTATTTTGTCAATGACAAGCTCTCCCTTATGTCAGACCATATTATTAGAAAACTGTATCTTTTCAAGCTTCAAAGCAAATATACAGGATAGACTTTGCCTTCCCTCTCCTTAAATTTTTTGGAAGAAGGGGGAAATAGAACTCAAGAAACTTTCCTAAAATCACATTACTTTACTATAAACACAGAAGGATGGTGTGTACCCAGTCACCCAGTTTTTCACATCCAAACTCTTACTTGCTCTGTAACTCTGTCTTTATTAATGGCCATTCTTGAATGTTCCTTCTTGTGTTCTGTCAGTTGAACCTCACAGTGATGCACCTCACCAGACTATCAAACTCTTCAAGTCTGAAATGATCACTTTTGCACACAGAGGTACTAAGAGATTGAGATGTACCTAGGAGTGGTCCAAAGTTTAAAGTAAAAATGGCAGCAGATTGCCAAATCTGTAGCTGCTGCAGTCTACACAAGAACTCAGAGCTGAGTTGTTAACAGGAAAGGAGGGACTCTCCTTGGTTTTGTTTCTCCTTGAAGGAGGACGGGTGCCTGAATGTCTGATATGATGAATGGAACACCTCTCCATAGCATGATTTCATTGATAGTTATTAGTTCCTACACTTCTCTGCAAGATGGCTCAGTGGGCAAGAAGTCTCTTGCCACCAAGCCTGATGACCTAAGTTCTATTCCAAGGACTCATATACTGGAAGCAGAGAATCAGTTCATACAGGTCGTCTTCTGACTACACACACGTGTACACACACACACACACACACACACACACACACACACACACACACGAAAAAGCAAAATACAAAATAAATTCCTAGAGCTTATGGATCTCCCTCAGCAGTCCCAGCACCCCAGTACTAGAAGAGTAGTTTAACATGAGATACTGCCATTGTAGTTGGCACATATTGCTTAGGTCCTTGTTTGCTGTGTTGTCTTGATGAGCACTTTCTTTCTTTAGTGAGTGTGTATCCTCTGACAAATACAACTGAATTCAATGCAACCAACATTCACTGAGTAAAGTTACAGCAACTGCTGTCTCTGGAGTCTAGTGTTGACTCATGGTTTGTGAGCTGTGTGGCACAGACACAATTATTAACCTGGTCTTCTGGTTTGTTCATTTGTATAAATGCAATAACAATACATGAGTCATGAAAAGGGGAGATATTTGATCTATAAGATATCCCTTAGTTGAGATACATTCAACCCACAAATGACAAGAGTACTAAATTTCTATTTCTCCTTGAAAAAACTCAGAAACAAACTCCTGAAATACAAAAGGGGAGGAAATTTTGCACAATGACTTTGATTGCAATTCTTAGAAACAGGGTGAGAATCTTATTATACCTGGTAAATGTAAAAGTGTTCTATGTACTAATACTAATAATATTAATTTCAGACTATGAGCACAGGACTGCATCTTTAAAAAACATACTAAGAGGAGATGTTAGAGTGTGGCTGAAAACCTCACTGCTCACATGTGGCATGCAGGAGACTGGGTGTACTGGGGGTGTGAGAGTAGTCATGAAAGTTCTCTACAATCCCCCTCAAGTATGAACGTCAAACCACTTTAACTTTCTGTACTGCTCCCACTATTTCTGAAGGCAATTCTAGATTACATAAGGCAGTGAGCTTCATTCAGGACTCCATTTTATCACAAAATCAAGTAAAATTTCCATGCAGTGGCTAGAGTATGGGACACATTAGGAGTGATTAGCTGTATTCATGAATCCATAATCACACCTGCAAATGAGGAGGGAATCTATAGAAATAGGAAGCATTTTCAAAGCCATGAATATGCATGCAGCATGTACTTCCAGAAATATCATAATAAAAATAGTTTGTAAGCCTTTAGGATCTAGCAAACTGCTTTTATTTTCCAGATGTTGAAACTCAGCCATTTTGACACAATCATAAAACTGAAGTACAGTGTTTAGAGGTCAGTATTCATCACCTTCATTTTGAAAATATTGTGTTTTAGATATCCTGGAGAAACTCAGAAAACCTCGGGTGAGAACTTACCCTTGAGGGCCTATGAAAGAGGGAAAGAGAGAAGTGAGAAAGATAGAAGAGTGAAGCAGAAAGAGGGAGGAAGGGAGAGGGAGAAGAAAATTGAGGAAAGAGGAAAGGAAAGAGAAAGGTAAGAGAGAAAGGAAGAATGGGAAGGAGGGAGAAAGGAATGTCAGACAGAATAAGAAAGGAAGCATGAATGGATGGAGTAAGCTAGGCTATGCCTGTGCTTTTCCCATTATGGCTGTTAGTTTCTTAATTCTTCTTTAATTTGAAGAAAGGCATATTTACAAATTGATTTAAAATAATCATTTAAATCTCCATCAGTCTTTTATCCCCGCAAACAATGAATTGCAGATCTTTTTTCAATGAGATTTGCTATGAGTGTGGTAGACACAGCAGTGTCCTTGTAGTGCTAGGACCCCAGTGAAATGTAGATGGACAACATTGTCATCTACTCCGAGTACATGTTTTAGGGATTCTTGGACACCAATAAGTAGCATTTTCCTGACTCCCCATCCATTCATAACATTGCCTAAGACTTTCATCATTTCTTGATGAATAATTACAGAAACCTGAAGGTGTGAGAAATCTTGGGGCTTTTTCCGACATGAACAGGTGGGCACTTGAGATGGCAGAAATATCGACAAGTTAATTTTACCTTTGTTAATCACATTGATTTCTTCTTCCTAGATTTAGAGCTTATATTAGCAGCTTCTTTGTGTGTCATGCATCCATGTCATCCATACTCATTAGTGTTACAAACCTCTGAGCCGGAGTGGCAGCAATGATGCCCAAGATGCATACTGCTTTCTGGGACACTGATTAACCCAATAATAAGAAGCCAAAGGGGAGGTCCTCACTGGTTTCATTAACTACTGTCTCATTACGATCTCTACTTTTAGTACATCACCTTTTATCTGAAGAAGACACACTAATTAAAATATCAGGAACTATTTCATTCCCCTAGCAAGTTAGCTGTTTTTAAAGTAGATTCTTTTGTTTGTTTGTAGACCTTCATTTTGTTTTGTTTAATTTACTTAGTGGTAGAAATGTAGATAATGATGAAATGTAATTCAAACACTGTGATGCTGAGATGTTAGATGAACCTTCTCAGACTGACATCAGAGGTAAGAAGGATGATGTGCTAGTTAGTTTAAACAATTTGACACAAAACTAGATGTATGGGAAGAGGTATTATCTCCATCAGGTGGACCTATGGAAAAGTCTGTAGGGTATGTTCTTGATTGATGATTGATATGAGACAGCTTCACATTGTCCTTGGGCTGGCGATTCTGAAAAGCACAAAAAAGCAGGTTCAGCATGCCACAGGGAACAATCTGGTAAACAGCACCCCCTCCCCCATGGTCTTTATTTTACTCTCTGCCTCCAGGTTCTTAGCTGGAGCTCTTCCCTGACTTCCTCGCAGAAAGATGTGTAAGCTGAAAGAAACCCTTTCCTCCCCAAGTTGCGTTTGGCTGTGGTCTGTAGCACAGCAGTGGAAAGCAGACTGAGAGTAATGGTGAGCAGTTGAAGGCAAACTTGTACTATTTGTTTCAGGCAGTGGTGAGGTGCATGAGCTCTCTAGTGATATAGATATTAGTGTCATATTGACACAACATATACGTTAGGTGACTGCAACACTTGCAGATGCTGATGATAGGGAAGCAACGATTTCTCAGAAAAGTTCACATTGTGAACCATGGTGGGTTTTATGGCACCTCATGTATGCATGTCATGTGCTTGGAGTCTATTTATTTATTTTACAATGATTCTTTGCTATACCATTCTGCGCTCTCACTAGTCTGCATTTTTCTTTCAAACACTCCTCCATGCTCTCTTCTCAAATATTGCTTTCCTCCTAAGTATAGATTTCATATAGTGGGCTGGCTTGTTTTACTTGGCATGATGATCTCTTTCCATCCATTTCCTGATATAGACTCTTAAAGGCTGAATTATGTATCTAAGTCATGATTATTTTATCTATTCATTTTTAATAGACACCCAGGTTGACCCTATCATCTGCCTGCTGTGGAGTGTGCTGTACTATACTAGGTTGTGAGGGTGTTTCATTTCTAGGCTGATATAAGCTTCTAGTACGATAACTTGCATGCACATTCTTCAT
>JADRCD010194319.1:0-10607 GCA_019843815.1 Montemys delectorum | reverse complement strand
AGGATGCGGCCGCGTGACGGGGGGGGGGGGGCGGCGGGTTGATCTTCCTTAGAGCCCTACTCCTCCTCATCCTTGTGGTTACTAGCTAAGAAGGGGGTTCCTGTGTCTGGGAAGGCTCTTGCTAATCCCCTGATGTGGCCAGCTCTCCTTTCCCTCATCCAGGAGGAAAGCGAAGAGAGGGAGATTAGGACTCTTTCTGTAGTCTGTGGGTAGCTGAGGAGACCTGGGTGACCCAGCTGGAACTGTAGTCAGCTACAGCCACGCCACCCTGGCTCCCGGTGACCTAGTAATTCATCTAAGGTGCCTGGAGCCTGCTTCCCACTCCTAAAGGAAATGAATGGAAATATTGGGAGTAAGCTGAGACACGTTCCCTACCCCCACCACACGAAGACCAACTTCATTATGGCTGCTCGCTATAGCCAGCGTAGCAGCGTGCACCTCTTCCCAGATGCATTTGTTTTGTGTGTGTGTTTTTTTTTTTTTGGTAGTAGCCTTCTTGCTACAACTCTGGGAGCCTCAAGCATAGGCTGTGTCCCTTTCATGTAGATCACGCTGTCTCATTGGGCCACTGAGCAGCCATCTCTCTTTTCAGTGCCTGCTCAGGAGATTTTTGGGCAGTTGGCTGACAGCTGGTTGGCTATGGACCACGGCTATGGCCAACAACAGCTGGTCTTGGCTGAGCCTGGGCTTCATGGACCTGCACTCGTCTTTAGCCACATTTGCTCTCTGTCCCATGGGCGTTAGTTAGGGACCCTTTGCCCAGGGAAAGCTAAGACGTCTGACGGGCATCCTGAGACAGCAGCCTGTTTCCCATCCTCTTCCTCCTTGACCTGCTACAGGGGCAGGCTCTGCTTCCGGAAGCCCTGTGCCTTACCTAGCCGCTGTTCTCATCCCTTTGGTTTTCTGACACTTGGAATGTGTGTTTGTCACAGCTTGGGAATACTGACTGGGCTGACTCTCCAGTGTCTTCTAGTGGTGGTCTGTATCCTGTTCAGTGCCCGCTGCTAATGGGACCCCAGTCCCATGGCCTTACAAGCAGCCCTGATACTAGACCTGTCTTCCTTGACCAAAATAAACTAGCCACAGGGCAATTTTAATCTTTTTATTTTTTATCGTTATAGAAGGGCATTTTTTCTGAGCAAGGATAACATCTGCCGTGGTGGAAAAGCAAGAGAAAGTTAGGGAGACGGCTCAGTTGGAAAAAGTGTTGGCCACACAAATATGAAGATGTGAGCTCCATCCCAGGTCTGGGACCACAGCTTAGTGATATAAGCGAGCTCCAGGGTCAGTGAGAGAGCGTTGAGAGCTGGCCTTTACACGCATGTGCATACGCAGAAAACAGTCAAAAGAAAGTCTGTCCTGTATTGGCTTAGGAAGAAGGGCCCCATTCCCTCCGGTTTTTCTTCCCAACTTCTCAGCCCTGACACCCCTGGAGATTTAGTGACGAGAAAGGCCAGGGTGCCCTCTAGGGTGTCATGGGGTCCTGTGTGGGTCACAGAGCCACTTTTCTGCAGCCTTCCGTAATGGACCTTGGATTCATCTGCCCCCTTTACTGCCCTGGGCAGATCTGTGCTTGCTTGTGTCTGTCTGGCTCTGGTGGGTGGTTTAGTGGATGCTTAGGAGTGAAGTTGAGTACTTGGGTGTTTGATCCTGGAGCCCTGGCTGACCTAGACCTGGGAGTTAGCTTGTTGTGTTTTCTTCTACTTTCCTGGCTGCACACAGGCCAAGTGCCTTGTCTTAGGTTGAATTCTCGCAGGCTGCCTCAGGCAGGATTCATATTGTTCGGGCCTAGATGGCACTTATTCCCTTACTGCTGTTGCGTGCCCTCGGTGAGCGAGTGTGCCTGGAGCCTAGGCCCATGGACCTCATGAGGTCATCTTCCCATTGCATTTGGCTTAGCTGACCCTCTATAAATGACTGTGTCCATTTTTGGGCCTCAGAAGGGTGGCTAGGCAAAGCCAGTTTAGGGTGGAGGCTGGGTCAGATGACAAGAGGATTAGAGGTTGGCGAGCTGGGCCCATGGGGGATGGGGTGGTTGGGGAGAAGGACAGCTGGGGTGGGGGTGTGGAATCCTGCCTGCCCTAGTCCATGGCCTAGGAGTCCTCAGGGAACAGTATGTGAGGGAGGCTGGGCTTTGCTCTCACAGTATTGGGCCACTGGTTGAGCATACATAGGTCTTGGGTTATGGTAGGAATACACAAAAAGGGAATGTTTCTTTGATGGCCGTGGCTATCCCTGGGCATACTTGGAGGGGTGCAAACGAGGGTGTTTGGAACACCCGTGGGAGCGGGAAGTCCACGGCTGTCACTGCACAGCACATCTCTGACACGTGAAGCAGATGCTCAGCGAAGGAAGGGGCAGTCGCGGTTATTTATAGGCCCTTGACCCTATGGAGGTAAACTGCACCATATTATGCTCTGTTATGGCCACCCTGACACATGACTGTGAACTGCACTGTGTTCCCCTGCATGGTCAAGGTCTTCCCATGTGGGAGGCACATCACACTTCTTAGTATGAGCTGGGTTTGAGCATAAAGCTTCTGGTAGTGACCCAAAGAGTAGCTTGGCTCCCTGGAGGAGCATGTGTATGTCCCCTTTAACAGAATGGGCTTTTGCTGCATAGTGCTGTCTGCCTGCTAGAAACACATAGCCCTTGCCACCGAGGTCATCTGGACCACTGGTTTTACTTACACGGGCATCTTTCCAGTCTGAGGACCCAGCCTAAAGCTGCTGTCCTTCCTTCATGAAAGGCATCTTGTACACCCCCTTTCTATCTCTGTCGTTTCCCTCTAGGGCCCTCTCTTAGGCTGGACCATCTCTTTTCCTCTATTTCTGAAACTCTCTGCACTGGGCCTCTCTCCTTGAGCTTGGACAGGCTCTGCTGAATCCTCCAGCCTGGATCAGATTTCTTGAAAATTCTTTATGTAAATGGTTTCTATTCCCTGCAAGATCCTGCATCCTGTATGGGGTGTTGGGTACCTGGGAGTGGGGCCAGGGGAGATGCTCTGGAGACACTGGCCTCAGAAAAGTGGAGAAGAGCTGTAAGCATGTCCATGGGGTCTTCCTGCCCCCTACCCCCTCATGCCTGGGGGCCTCAGTACTATACTGGCTGTGGCAGGTGGAAGCCAGGCTATTGCTAATATATTGGGGGATGGTAGGTAAGGGAGAGCCTGCTGTATGCCTAGGGTATCGGGATAGTGTGAGGAATAAAGGCCAGTGAGGATGGTGAGAATTTCAGTTCCATGAGAGGGAAGGTGTGGCTGGGTGAAAGACTCAGGCCAGATTTAATTAAGTGTTGCGTGCTGGGGTGGGAATCTGTGCACCCCAGAGAGTCTCCCAGCAGCAGAGGTAGAACCACTTTCTACCCCTTCCTCACAGCTCATCCTTGGAAGTCCCCATGTGGCCTTCCTGCGCTGGCTTCTGTGCTGGGTGGCCTCGGGTCCATTGTTTCCCACATGGCGAGGCTGGGACAAGTCAGGGATGTGCGTCATACAACTTGTCTCCTGAGGTAGATCTTCTATTCTATATATCACCCTGGGAGGTAGCTGAGAGCATGGGGCTTCTAGGTTCCCCTGACTGGCTGCAGCATCTTCGTCAGGTTGCGGGCACTCCCAGACCTCCCCAGCACCAGGCCTCGGATAAACTGGAGATGACGATAGATAGCTCTCTTCACAGGCAAGAGTGTGAAGAGCAGGAAGCGTTTGACTAATGCATGCTATCTAATACATGCTCATTACCTACCAGCTGAGGAGGTAGACTGATGTCCCAGAACCTCCTTGGGAACCCTCTTTCCCTACAAGGCCCACTAGTCAGATCGCTCCCTGGGAGTGTCCATTGTAGGCCTCTGTAGACAGCTAATCCCTGCTGAGCCGTTGGCTGGTTAGGGCTTAGGATAATAGCCTGCGTATGTGTGTGTGTGTGTGTGTGTGTGTGTGTGTGTGTATGTGTGTGTGTACGTATGTACATATACTATGTACTGTGTGTGTACGTATGTACATATACTATGTACTGTGTGTGTTTATGTGTGTGGTATATATGCACATAAGTAAGCGCTCTGTGTAGAGGCAGTCTTGATAGCAGAAGACTTTGACTTTGAATCAGAATAGTTTAGAGTTAACTCAGCTCCTACAAATAAACCAGCCCCAGGCCCCCTTCTCTGGTCTTCTGTTTCTTGACACTAGAGGAGTGGCGACGAATTTTCCATATCTATTCTAGAGGACACGTCGTACCCACTGTGTGCTAAGCATGGAGGAGGTGGCGCTGATGTCCTAGCTGGAGACATACCTGGTCGTCACCCATGTGGTCACAGCAGGAGCGTGTTCCATTTGTGGAGCCCTGTGGCCGAGCTTGGGCCTTTATATGTGACTACAGATGTGGGTGTCCGGATAGATGAGGAAGGCTAGGGGGAGCTTCTAGTCTCCAGGTGAGAAACCACCTCTAGTCGTGGGGACTTCCTGTTGGATGTGTGGTGTGGTGTGTTTTCCTAAAAGCCGCCTCTTTGGCAAGCTTCCACTAGGTCTTACCTAGTCTGCAAAGGATACCAATCCTAAAATTTTATACCACAGAGGGACAAGCTGGGACAGATGTGGATCTTGGCTTGGGTGTTTGTGCAGGGCCAGGTGGGTAGGGGGTGCCTATTCAGGGTGGACTTTGGGGCGTATGGGAGAGGCACCTCACTAATGCCACCAAAGGTCTCCAAGATGGCCCGGACTGCAGGGGTCCACTCGCAAGATCCCATCCAAGCAATGCTGCAGTGGACGATCACAGGCTGAGTCATCTCCCCATAGCAACACTGTGTCCCTGTCCTTGGGCAAATCACACCAGTCCCCATAACCTCAGTCTCTCCTTCTGAGACACGGTTAACGATACCTGCTTCCTCGGGTACTTGGAAAGTGGAAATGGAAGTCTGCACAGACGCTGCTAGGCCAGGCCAGACCCAAAAGAGAGAGTCACCAGTAGGACTGATTGAATCTCTCATTGTTCTAACAGCACAGAAAGGGATTACTGTAGTGAAGGTGTGGAACCCAGGCCTCTAAAGCCCCCTGTAAGAGGCTGCCACCTCCTAACTGCATATGCCATTAAGGGGTCAGGGCTGGGGGAATGGTGAAGAGAAAGGCTGCTCATCCCGCCCAAGGGGCGCTTCATCTCCTATCGTTAATAATAATAGCCACGAATAAGAAATACCTTTGCCTTGCCATCATGGCTGCAGTATTCTGAGTCTCAGGGAAGAAACTGAGGGGCTGTAAGGTGTCATGGGAAATAAAAAGGCACTTGTCACCAAGCCTGACCACCAGCGTTCTATCCCAGATCCCCGGGAATTCCATGTGTTGTAAGAAGAGGGCCGACTTCCACATGTGTGCCATGGTGCATAAGCACACATGCCCGTGTGGGTGTACACATGGATGGATGAACGAATGGACAAGCAAGCCGATGTAGTAGAATTTATCTTGAAAAGAAAGAAGGAAGGGCTGGAGAGATGGCTCAGGGGTTAAGAGCACTGGCTGCTCTTACAGAGGTCCTGAGCTCAATTCCCAGCAACCACCTGGTGGCTTACAAACATCTGTAAATGGGATCTGATGCCCTCTTCTGGTGTGTCTGAAGAGAGCAATGGTGAATAAATAAAAAAAAAAAATTAAAAAGAAAAGAAAAAGAATCTGTTTCTGTGGCTGACATTTCAGACTCTCTCTGGCCCATCCAGACTTATGGATTGTCACCTCTCCTGAGGTGAGGTGGACTTTGGCTCCTGAAACACTTGACCCTTAAATAAGATGTACCTTTTATCCCACTTGGGGTGGAAGACCTGGGTTTCCAGAGCAAAGCTGAAGGTGACAGCTCAGTCTCACAATGGGTGCTGGAGGCCAGAGGACCTTAGTTTGGGGAACAAGGTGTCTCGTGTTCAAACCCGGAGCTTGCTGTCAGTGAGACTCCTGCATCTGCCTCCTCCAGTGTCAGAGTTACTGGTGCACACTGCTGTGCCTGGGATTTACGAGGGATCCTGGGATCTGAACTCTGGTCCTTAGGTTTGCATTTGCTGACAGAGTCATTTTTTTTCCAGCTCAGAAACTCTTTTTATTCTAAATTATATACTGTGTACTATAGTTCCTATCATTGCTACAAAAATTCCTTTTATAAAATCACTGAGATACTAGGTTTTAAAAAATGTTCTGGGAGGAAATAGCTATGCTGTTGGCCCTATGTAAGCTAGGAAATCCTTCTCGGGGTGCAGCCCCCTGTGGCCTGGGCTCAGGCTGGGAAGTAAATCCTGTCTCTGCTCTCAAGGGCAAGGTACTGTCTCCTGCCTCTGTGGTGTCTAGACCTCCAGCTCAGCACACAGCAGGTATTCTAAGCATGAAATCACCCCTAAAGGTCCTTAGAAAATGGATTTGAGGATACCCAGGGTGCAAATGTCCAAGTCTTCCGGCGGTCAAGTCTGTTACATAAATTAATGTAATATTTGCCCAGAAACTAACCATGCATATCATCCTATAGGGCTGCTAGCTCTCTCTAGATGACTTATAGTGCTCAATTCGGTGTGGACACATGGCTCACACACCATATATCATTCAGGATACAACAGCGAGAAAAATCATCTGTGTTCAGACCCCATCTCATCTTTTGAAATGTTTTCGATAATTCAATTTGTTGAATCTGGGGCTGTGGAATCAGAGGGCCAGTGTACTTATTGCCAAAGGATGCATGGCTTCTGACATCAGGAGACGGTGCTGATGCCCAACAGGCCTGGAGGCTGTGTTTCAGGGTGGAGAGGAGGGACGCCTGCTGCAAGACTGGGGTTATTCAGACTAGAGGATGCTATCCCACCCTCCTCTGCCACGTTAGGGTCATCTGGGCCTCCCTTCCTCCATGGTCAGATGGATGAGTAAATAGCTAAGGCATGTGGTGGAGTCAAATCTCAGCAAATGGCTGCAGATCTGCTGTCTGGTCAGATGGTTCTTGTGGCTGGTCAGGGTGGTGTGAGTGTATGTGCATGTGCGTGCGTGCGTGCGTGCGTGCGTGCGTGCGTGTGTGTGTATGTGTGTGTGTGTGTGGTGTGTTTTGGGGTGGGGACACTGCTTGCTTTTAGGTCAGATGATAAACAGGACCTTAATCCTCAGCAGAGGAATGCCCTATATGAGCAAATTTACAAGAGACAAAAGTACCAGGCTGTATGGACCAAGGGCTGGGACAGTGTGATTTGCTAGGCCTGAGACCTCCCAGCTGCAGCCGACAAGTCTCCATCCTTAGAAGTTGTTCTTAGTTTTTTTTTTTTTCTTCCAGACCCTGCATTTCTGTTTTACTTTCTGCCCCAGATCCCAAGTTTCACAACAGATGGATTGGGGTCAGAACATTGGGGTTGAAGGGAGCCTCAAACTATCTCCAGGTATTTCTGGGAAAAGGGCGTTTGTGTCTCTAGTGTCCTTTGGAAGGATGCCTAAGCTGCATCATCTTCCCACTGCAGCGTGAGGGCCCTGCACTCAGCTGAGCCCCAGGTCATCATGGGAATGAGTGGGTGGCCACAGACAGCAGCTAGTATGGGTCTAGCGAGGGAAGTCTTCCCCCTGTCGGAGCTGCTGTAGATCCTACTGCCACAGGCTCTGTTCCTTAGACAGCCACCCTGGCACCATGTCAGGACCACCCCTGAGGATTCTTCATGTTGTATGCATCGTATCTGACATGAGTTAAACTCTGGGGAGAATGTAACTCACTTGGGCTGAGGTTGTTCCTCTCACTGAGCACCTGGTCATGATGGGTCAGGAGGCTGAGATGTCCACCTCTTACACAGTGCCCCCCACTCCCCTCCACACACACAGGGCTGGATGATCTGGAGAGGCTGCGGAGAGGAGATAGACCTGAGCGGAGCTCCAGGGCAAGGTGGAAGGTTCCAAGCACAGTCACGGAAGTAGAACCTTCAAAACCTGTTTGAGATGGGAAGTTAATGCAGTTGGGAGGATAAGGCCTAAGGCTGAGAAAAGATAAATGGAGGCCAGGTTGGGGAGGTAACCTTGACTTTGCCTCAGACCAGGGCTAGTTGGCGCTTGCATGTGTGTGCGCATATGTGGAGGTCAGAGGTCAACTTCAAGACTCTGTTCATCATTTCCTTTTTTAAATTGATTCTTAAGTTAATGAATTAATCTAGAATGCATATTGTGTGAGTGAAGGTTTGTGTCATGGAGTGTGTGGAGATTTGGAGATAACTTTTGGAAGTTGGTTCTCACCTTCCACTTTGTTGAAGATGGGTCTCTAGTTTCTGCTGCTCCTATATGTCCTCCAGGTAGTTGGCCCACAACCTTCAGACAATTCTCTGTTCTTTTCTCCTCTCTCACTGTAAGTGTGCTGGGATTACAAATACACATTACTACACCAGCCTATTTGTCTGTCTGTCTATCTATCTATCTATCTATCTATCTATCTATCCATCCATCCATCCAAGGGTTTCAGGTGGCTATTGCCTTTAACCAATGGCCCATCTTCCTGGCTTGTTCTCACCTTGGTTTTGTGAGATAGGGTCTCTTATGGTTTGGAACTGGCCAAGTAAGCCATGCTGGCTGCCTAGTGAACCCCAGGGAGCTGCCAGTCTCCACCTTCCAGAACTGGGGTTGTCAGTATGTTCCACTGCACCCTGACTCTTTTACGTAGGTTTGGAGGATCAAATTCAGCCTCTTTTGCTCCTGTGGCAAACACTTCACCTGTTGGCCTGTGCTCCTGTCCTCTTGGGCCACGATTGGGCCACGCCCTTTAGCTTTCTTCCTCAGATGTATCTGGAAACATTCTGTCTCCCCAGCTTGTGCTCAACCAAACATTCAATATCTCGTTGACTCCAGGCATGGAGTTCTCAGGATAGCTGGGGAGAGGAAGTGAGCTCCTCCTTCCCAGGGGGAGTAACTTTGGCCTAAGAAGAAGCAAGCTACTTCTAAGAGGCCTAAGGGCCATGGGTTAGGTGAGGCTAGTAGATAACCTCTTGTATGTTTGGTCCTGCTTATGCCTTCTTAAAGGCCCGTTGGAGGGGTATGAGGGTGTAGAGGCAGAGGTTTTATGAAGAGGGGATGGCACAAGTGGATCTGCTGAGCAGGGATGTCGGGACCCACTCACCCTCTTTAGCCATTGTCCTAGAAAGGCATGAGACGGTCTCACTCTTGGTCCTGTCAGCTGTGGCCATGCCTGGCTGTAGGCGCAGATCCCAGGGTGGGAGATGACGATAATGAATTCTGTGGTATGGAGGACTATAACGTTGATGGCTGGTGAGGAGGAGAACGTTTCCCTGGCTACCTTGGTTAGAGAGGCTTTGCTGGGGCATTAGGGCTGGAACGGGGATAGGGTGACAGGGTGGCCTTAGCTGGCTCATCTAACAGCTGCAGCTTCTTTCTTTGGACCTTTTTCTAAGTCCAGCCTCTCCTTGGGACATCAGCCAAGATGCCTGGGCTCTGGCAGACCTGGGCCTCACCGCCGAGCCTTGGGCACTGGACCGATACCCAGAGGTCTTCAGTGGACCCCATTTCATGTTTATGGATGGCTCCGTTTTCCCTGTTTCTTAGGTCCAAGGATGCACGAGCTATTCTATCCCATGTAGCACTGTCCATGGGACTAGCCCAGGGATCTGACATGCATGGTGGAGTAGATGGGGGTTTTGATTTAGATGGGACTGTGGGCAGGGAGGCTGGGAGATGGCTGAAGCTGATAGGGTGAAAGGGAGGAAGAAAATTGATCGACATCTTAAAGATAATTGAGAAGATTTCACTTTCAGGGAGAGGGGAGAATTTGTCCTGTGGATTTGCTTGCTCTCTGAGTCCACTTTTCCTCTAAAAAGGGAGAGGAGAGAACCTATCCACAACCCCACCCTGTTCCCCTTCTCCTGGCAGGATTAATCTGCTCCACCTCACAGAGATCCTGGGAAGGCCACGATGGTCTGCAGGTAGCCACCACTGCAGCCTTGTGTTTTCTCTGTGGTTGTGGCAGGAATTGAACTCCTGTGCTGGATAGTGCTCCAGGCTGGAGCTGCAGGTGGAGGAAGCAGACAGGAGCTCTGAGTATGGTCTCTCTGCTTCCCTTTTCTGTGTAGGAAGCCCTTGGGAATTCCTCCTACTTGAGTCTCATTCTGGGCCCAGGTTGGTTTTGCCCACAGAGAGAGAGAGAGAGAGAGAGAGAGAGAGAGAGAGAGAGAGGGAGGGAGAGAGGGGGGGAGGGAGAGAGAGGGAGGGGGAGGGAGAGAGAGAGATGGGAGTGGAGTATGTACATACATGGAGGTCAGAAGGAGGATGTTGGGTGTCCTGATATATTGTCCTCAACATTATTCCCTTGAGACAAAGTCTCTGAACTTGAAGCTAGGTTGGCAGTCAGCCTGTCCTGCTGTATCCCCCTTAGCCACCCACTCAGTGCTGGAGGTAAAGATTAGAGCCCAGGTCTCTTACTGAGCCATGCCCTTAGACCTGGCTCTGCCCACCTTGTTGTTGTCCTCCTCTTGAATACAGGGAGTGAGAGGATGGGCGAGGGAAGGTTTCTCTCCCCTAGAGCAAATGACAGAGCTTCTATGTTTTTGGATAGAACTCCGATGTGGTCAGGGTCTTGCTCCCTTGAAGGCTAGCACTCCAGAGAAAGTGAAGCAGACCGTGTACC
>JADRCD010194318.1:0-11547 GCA_019843815.1 Montemys delectorum | reverse complement strand
AGGCAGAGGCAGATGGATCTCTGTGTGTTTGAGGCCAGCCTGGTCTACAGAGTGAGTTCCAGGATAGCCAGAGCTACACAGAGAAACCCTGTCTCAAAAAACCACCACCAACAAAAAGGTGGAGCATAGCTGAGGAAGACGCCTGAGGTTGACTTTTGGTTTCCCAGCATGGCACACCTATATGCACATATGCACTTTCAGAGACACCAGGAAGCAGGATGCCCCACAATGAATTCCACTTGTACTCCATCCCCGTTCATATCTAAGCAGGCCCTGAATGCCTTCCACAGTACCATTTCCTACTACAAAGTGGGAACCCTGTTCCTCCTGGCTCTCAGTACCACCTACAAAGCTCTAGCAGTGGATTTATGGAGATTCTGCTTCTTCTCCACTGGGAGAGACTCCTGAGGGCAGAGACTATTACACATTCATTTCTGCTCCCTCAGCATCTGACATAAAGCCTGACGTGTGGTAATTACGCTTATTTAATAAAAATGTGCTGAAGAGCCGTGAGTGATGGTGCTCACTGTAACTCCAACACTTGGAAGGCTGAGATGGGTGACCCACGGATTCCAGGCCAGCCAGAGGTACACAGTGAGACGGTCTCAAAAAACAAGTGGGCAGGAGGGATAGTTTAGCAGTTAAGAGTATTGGCTACTCTTCTGGAGGACCTTGGTTTGATTCTCAGCACCCACATGTCAGCTTACAACCATCTGTAACTCCACTTCCAGGAAATCCAATACTCTCTGACCTCCATGGGCACTGCATGCACCTGATACACAGACATGAAATTCATGCAGGCAAAATACCCATACACACACACACACACACACACACACACACACACACAGGCACACATGCACATGTACAGATTTAAACACACACACACACACACACACACACACACACACACACACCACACCACACCAAATAAAACCAAACAAACCCTCCTTGTATTCTGAATGAGCAACCATAAACTCAAGGCTCATAAATCAAATGCCTATTCCCCTTTACAGAGAAAAAACTAAAGTACAGGGCCCAAGGTCACACAACTGCTCTGGGAAGTTGTGTGAGTCTCTGGACTGCTAAGCCAGTCCACATTGGACAGCACTTTACATGCTCTCTCTTCTGTTGCTGGGCTGTAAACCTGAGAGCAAAGACATTCCCTATCTCTCCATCCCTGAGTTCTTTGACACCCCATCCTCAGCTTTACCCCATCATCAGAGACTTAGGTAAAAAGCCTATTTAAATTGTCAGATCACAGAAGCTGGGAAAATTCTAGACAAAAAGGAAAAGGAGCATGAGAAAAATGAGCTTTAACTAAACCAAACCCAACAAACAAAAAAAGGGCAGTAAGATTTTTCCCTTTCTGGGCTGGAGAGATGGCTCAATGGTTAAAAACTGACTGTTGTTCAAGAGGGCCTGGGTTCTATACTCGGCGCCTACATGTTGGCTAATAACCATCTATAACTCCACTTCCAGGGTATCTAATGTCCCTCTGGCCTTCATGGGTTCTGCATTCACACAGTACTCAGACATACAGACGTATTATGTGTATACACCAATATATATAAAATAAAAATTCTCCCCCAAGTTTTAACGATTTTGCTTTTTTTGCGTGGAAAGGACTTTAGAAATTTAGAAAATGTAGAGATTCATGTTGAAGCAGTTTAGACTAGTCCCATGGTGTGCTAGATCAACTAAGCCCTTAGGCTCTGGCTCGTGTCTAGTACTGCCTCTCTGCCTCTCTGTCCCCTTTACACTTGAGTGACATGCATGTCTCCTGTGTCTATACACACGCCTTCCTCTATCTGGAATAGTGTTTTCCCCCCATAGTCTACTTGGTGAGCACCCATTTCTACAATCATGTTCAAGCTCCACCTCCTTTCTAACCAAATCCCCAGGCAGAACGCATCACTCTACTTCTTCATGCTTTTATGCCCCTCTCTCTAGCTCTGCTCTTGCGTGTTGCCCCTTGTATTGTCTTAGGTGTTAGTCTATCTATCTATCTGTCTATACTGTAAGCCTCTTTGAGGCCTGAGATCATGTGTTCCCAGTTGGCAAATATTTAGAGGCTGGCACTGTGGCTGAAGGGATCTTAACACATGCATCTCCAGAGATCCAAGAACAAGGAATGGGGAAGTGGGGTATTTACAACATAACTCCTCCACCTAAGGCTCAGGGGTCATTGTTGAAGAGAGAGTGGGAAGACTGTAGGAACAAGAAGTTTCTGTAACACTGTATCTCCTAGAAATGTCTGAAATTAAACACGTGAAGTCTCACCAACATGGCTGCCTAAACATGACCTGAACAGGGATGATACAAGTAAACTTGCTATCATGGAACAGGGAAAGTTCACAGGACCTCAAACCTAGTCAAAGAACTATAAGCAGTTGAGGAATGGTGAGAGCCAGAGAAATAGTCTTCCCCAGGGGAGAACATACCAACTGGTTATCCAGTACCAATGGTCAGCCCTGCCTGACAACATGCACAAGAAACACTCTACAGACCGAGCAGGTTGTATGTATGTATTTAGGAATACATACATACATACATGTGTGTAACAAGAATTAAAGAAAAGGAGGCCATGGATTTGAAATAGAGAGAGTGGAAGAGCAAGGGAGAGTTCAGAGGCAGGAAAGAGAAGAAAATATAGGAAATGCATTTTTTTTTTTAAAAGAATGTTTTGCTAAGTCAGGGATGAAGGCACACACCTGTAGTCCCAACACTTGCCTTGAAGCCATGACTGAGATAGAGAATAAACAAATATTCTGGTGAAGACCTTTGATTGGCACAGGTTAGGTCTGTGGTCAGGGACAGATAAACCCACTGTGGTCACTCCCAAAAAATAAGCGCCAGGTTTAAACTGTGCTTAGCAGCTTGCTCTGGAAATGTTGAGGGATAGAATTGTTTTTCTAAGCATTAGGACTTGGCCCGTTTTCTGATCTTAGGAAATGGAGCCTGAAGGGGTAGAAGAGGTTGGATTATTCTCGAAGCCTTTGATGAGCCACTAATCTATGCTAGATACTGATAAGGGTTTTGGGGAGACACAGAATGTGTTTCCAGGAATTTTGGGCTCCTTTGGATAGGGGGAGGTCTCTGATAGAGGTGAGTATGTCTAAGTAGTGGCCCACAGACCACTGGTCCTTCAGTGTGGCCCCTTTCAGGATCTATCTTAAGCTCTCCTTCCCCTTCGCTACCCTCTTTCTACATGTTTTCTGAAAACTGAAAGAAAACCATAAGAAAGTTGTGGGGAGGCCGGGGTTCTAGAGACCCTTTCTTTCTGTCTCAGGGTCGGCATTCACAGCGTTTCTCTGCAGGCCTCCCTGGCTCCCGGGTTAGGCTGAGTAGCTGCGCTAGACCGGGGGAGGGACAGCAGCAGGTGACGGCAGCCCCGGGTTATAAATAGGGGCGCGCGTCAGCGTCGGGCAGGAGCCGGGGCTGGAGGCAGGGGCTGCGGTGCCATGGGGTCGCGGAGGGCCGCGGGCCGGGGCTGGGGCCTGGGTGGTCGAGCAGGAGCCGGGGGAGATGGTGAGGACGACGGGCCGGTGTGGATTCCCGGCCCAGCCAGTCGCAGCTACTTGCTCAGCGTGAGGCCGGAGGCTAGGTGAGTTGCCCTTGTCCCTGGGTTGCCCCAGACTGCTCTATCCCTTGGGTAGTGGCCGGGTGTGGCCAGGCTCTCAAAAGTGCTCCGAAGCCTAAAGGCCTGGGGGAAGCCTGGGCCTTCAAACTTTCTCAACCCCAAGGTCCTGAGGTCTGGGGATGAACCAGGCCAGAAGGGACCCTCTTGGTACTCTTTTGACCCTTTGAGGGCTTGAGGGCCCGAGGGCCTCGAATGTGTGGCCCAAGAGGAGAAAGCTCCAGTTTGGGGTGATTTTACAGGGGCCTGAGGACTTTCCTTATCTCCCTTACCCACATCAAGCTACCCCCAGGGCTGAATTCCACAGTTAGTGATAAGGAGATCCGGGGTGGCTGAAATTCCACAGGCTTCAAAGGAGGGGAAGCTGCTGGTGGGTGGGTGTGGGGGCAGCTATTAGAGGCTGTTTAGCTTAGAGTGAGAGTTCAGCCTTGTGATAACTGAAGTTCCTCCCCTGGGCCTAGGGCTTTGGCCTTCCAGCACTGTGTTGTGTCTGGTTGAGAGGAAGGTGCCAGGAGGTGGCTGCTGGCCCTGTCTGGGGATCCAGGGAGGGATCTAGGGCTTGAAGCTCTGAGGGAGTCAATTGCCCGGCCCAGTGGGGACCCTGTAGGGGTTGAGATGCCAAGGGAGGGGTGGGACTGATAAACCATTTATTGGCCTTGCAGTGAAAGAAGTTTGAAGGTTTTGTTTTAGGAGCTGTATTATTATCCCTGGTTACAATGGATATGTAGACAATAGGCAAGCTTTCCAAAAGACACTCTTAAGATGCATTGCCCAGGAGACAGAAACTTCCTGCCCTTTGTGGGCAGCTCAGCTTCCCTCTTCTCTTGAGTCCATTTTCCAAAGGGAAATGTAACAGGGTGGGCCTTGGAGTAGGCTAAGTTACTTCTTACCACCAGAATTTGGCTTGTGTAATGTGCTTCTCTGAGACACTATCTACAGACTTCTGCTCTCTGCTCAAAAAGAGAAAAAGAGAGAGAGAGAACACAAATACAGGCTGGAAGGACAGTGAGGAAAAGTCCTGGGCACTTCCTCCTGGATCGGCTGAGTCCTATTGACCTTGGAGTTGGAAAAGTTCAAATGTAACCGGAACCTGTTTCTGCATAAAACCTGGCAAATGGTGTCACGTGTTTGGGGCAGGACTGAGGGCTAGTACTGTGACTAAGTCAGACTCAACCAGGCTCCTGGGTTGCTGGGGCAATAATTTCCCCAATTATTGGCTCTTTGCCACACTGCAAGGAAATGTGGACATTTATTGTAGTCCTTAGTGGAGCTGCCTGCCCAGTGAGGGGCTCATGCCTCTCTGTCACCGTGATTTATGGCTTATCTCACTAGGCCAAGTGATTTTATCTGGGCATTGCTTCTTTCTGTATCTGGCCTTTGTCAATAGCAGTGAACTGGGAGAAGAGGAGGGAGCAGGATTCTTTGTGGAGATGTAGCAGTGGAGGAAGGGAAGAGAGGATGCTTTGGAAGCCAGGCAGAGGGGAGTGGGTTCTGGGTTGTTAGGAACAAGGCTGGAGGCTTGGGCCCGGGGCTGTTTCCTGGCTGAGCTTGTGTTAAGACATCTTTATAGTGTGCCAGCCAGAGGGCGGGAAATAAGAAAAGCTTGTCTGGCTTGAGTCCTTAGACCTTGACGAGGATGCTATTAGAAGAATGTTCTTGTTGGGTATCTGAAGGCTCCGGACAGGAGCAGTGGGAGGGAGGATTTTTCTAGCCTTGGACTTGAGACCCTGTACTTTTCCACCTCCTGCCAACTGGCTACAGACCCCAACGGGCAACCAGAGCAATCAGATTTGCTTGGCTTCTGGCTTGGGTCCTGGCTGAGAAGCGAGTTCTGCCCTCCATTTTGAATCCAACATATTCTGGGTTTGCCTTTTCTGTTGATCTCATGCGGAGCTCTTTTTGGTTTTGTTGCTGCTGCTGTTGCTGTTGTTTGTTTGTTTTGAAGTTTCTCTGTGTAGCTCTGCATGTCTTGGAGCTCACTCTGTAGACCAGGCTGGCCTTGAACTCAGAGAACTGCCTGCCTCTGCACCTGAGTGCTTGGATTACAAGCATCTGTCACCACCACCTGGCTTGCTGTAAAGATCTGAAGGGGTCCTTCCCATGGGCTCAGAGGCTGGCCTTTCCTGGGGGCTATGGAAAATTCCCATGTGGCTGGGGCTCCAGAGTCTAACTGTGTCTCATACTTCTTGCCTGCCCTGTGGTCCTTGGAGGAGTTTCTAGTCTCATTTCAGTTCAAGGCTATTCAAGGGCTCATGTATATTCAGGTCCAAGGTAGATATTCTCCCTTGGCTGTCCTAGCTGACAGACAATCTCTTTGCTCATTTAGCTGTGGGGAGCTGACAAAAGGAGGGTAGCTTGTGGGTAGGCTAGAGTATTTTAAAGAATCGAAGTTGAGAGTAAGCGGTAATGACTGACCAGCTTACCTATGACACTAAGAAGTAGTCAAGTCCCTGGCCTCTCGTTTCATGAAGGCCCTGATCTTGTTGGCCTCGTGGGAACAGAAGGGCTGTGACATTGCTCCTGACCACTTTGAAACAACTTCTGCTGTTCCTCTTGGGTAAGACAGGTTGTCTAGGGTGCTAGGGAAACGAAGGCATTGGGCCAGGACTTTCTAGAAACCTTTTATGTCTGAGCATAGATGGATAGCAGCAGGATGGGAGGCCCCCTGCTTCCATGCCTGTCTCTGTTCTTTTAAGCCTATTCTTTCTGAGCCCCGAATTCCTATTCTGCAGTAGAAGCATAACAAGAGCTCTAAACCTCTCCAGCTCCAGCTCCAGCTCCAGCGTTCGCTGTCTCTGATGCTCCCTGGCCCATCCCACCCTCCACAAACCCAGAAGCTCTACTGCTCCGGATTAGTCAGTCAAGCCCCAACAGACCTGCCTTTTGATGACCAGGTGCCTATAGCGGGGCCCCAGATTCTCTGGCCTGATTAAGACGTAAGGACAGGGGCCTGTCCAAGGGCTCAGCCGCTAAGAGAGCTTACCTGCTTTTCCAGATCGAGGTCTGGCTTCTCACAACTGTCTCCAAGTACAGTTCAAGGGATCTGATGCCATCTTCTGGCCTCTGATGGCTTCTGCACACATTTGGGCATCTTCCCCACCCAGTACACATGACTAAAAATAATGTAAATCAGGCTAGAGTGATGGCTCAGCACTTAAGAGCAGATGCTGCTCTTTCAGAGGATCTGGTCTCAGTTCCCAGCACCCACACTTGGTGGCTCACAACCACCTGTAAAGCCAGTTCCAGGGGATCTGATGCTTCTGTCCCTTTGACCTCGTAGGGTACCTGTACTGGACACACACACACACACACACACACACACACATACACAATTTAAAAATAATAAAAATAGACTGGACAGTGGTGGCACATGCCTTTAATCCCAACACCCAGTAGGCAAAGGCCAGTGGACCTCTGTGAGTTCAAAGCTAGCCTGGTCTACAGAGATAGTTCCAGTACAGCCAGGGCTACACAGAGAAACTCTGTCTTGAAAAATCTAAAAAAATAAATTAATTAAATAAGTAAAAAAAAAAATCTTAAAAAAACAAACAAACAAAAAACCGTAACAAACAAACATGCAAGGTGAAGGTGACTAACATCGGGACCAGGAAGCAAAGCTGTGTGAAAGAGCCTGAGCGGCGTCTCTGCTCCCTCTCTTGCCCACGTGGTGGTGGAACCTGCCATTTTCCGTTGTAAATTAGAAAACTGGCCCAGTGCCTCTCCTTCCTAGGGAGGAGGTCCAGAGTCAAGGGGAAATCTCTCAGTTCCAAGGAGAGGGACAAAGGTAGTTTGTGGTCCAGGAAGGCTAGCGTTGGCCAGCACCTCGGAACTAAGGAAGGTTGTGCCCACACAGATTTTTAAGGCTCCAAACAAAGGCGCCTGCGATGTGTGTGTCCTTCCCCTGACTCTTCTGGAACAGCAGCTCCCACTGGGGCAGGATCCATCCTGTTTGAAAATGCCGTTCCTTTTCTCCTCCTCTACCTCCTTCGCTCATAAAAACAATCATGATTACCCATTGTAAGGGTAGCACTATGTTTTGTAGCTTCTGTAGCTACAAAAAGACCTCGATTTGAAGGCTGTGTGGGCAAGAGTTAGCTGGGCAGAGGGAGGCAAGAAATGGGTGTGGCCTTGCCAGTTAGGGATGGGCTTGGCTGCAGTAGAACCCGGATGTTGGAAGGACTTGTAAAACCAGGGAGAGTCTTACTTGTTGACGGCGAGTTGAGTCCACGGGCCATACTTGGGCGCGCACTGCGTTTTCTACAGAGCAGTGGGTGAAGCCTATGGTGGTGCACGCCTGTAATCTCAGCACTCAGGAGGCTGAGGCAGAAGGATCACTGGGAATTCAAAACCAGTTTTGGCTACACAGTAGGTTTGAAGCCCTCCTGGGTTTCATAAGACCTTGTTCCCCCCAAACTAACCAAACAAGCAGACGGAGTAAGAAAACTAAAATAAAACACAAACAGCAGCCTACGATGGGATTACTGATAAGGAGGGCTGCTGAGTGTGGAGCTGTCTGGATTTAGATCCGAGCACAGTAACAGGGAGAGAGTGTTAGAGAAGGAGAAGGACGTGTTGGTTGGATTTATGGGACAGGAGAAGGAAGCGTTCAAGATGGCGGTCCTGGAGTTTAGGAATTTGGAAGAATTCTGGTAGCGTCCAAAAAATCCGTGCTCAAGGGAGGAAAAGAGGATGGATTATTAAGAGATAGGATCGTGGGCTTTCCTGAGTGCCAGCAAGCAGACTCAGGGTGCTATAAAGAAGAGTGAAGGGGTGAGCATGGGCGGGGTGGCTCTTCCAAAGACCTGAGATCAACTGGAGGAAGAGGTCAAAGATGGCTCACACCAAAGGGCTCGTGCTCCATTACTCGCGAGTCTCCCTCCCCAAAGGAGGATGCAGGCTCTAGTCTGTGCCAGAGGACTCTAAGCAGGATGGGATGCTGGATCGAGGGAGCTGGGAGTCTCTAGCTCCAGCTGAATTAACTGCTTGTCCCTCCTCCTCGCTCTCCCAGCTGGTTTGCCTTGCTCTTTAACCGGACTTTAACATATATTAATGGTGGGTGTACTCCAAGCCACCTGTCTGGGCGGGGATTTCCAGGAATGCTGCTTCTCTTTCTCAAAGGCAAGAATTGAAGCCACAGCTATCAGAAGGCTGGTAGGCCGTGGGCGGGTGGGGGACAGGCGTAGGCGTCCCTCTGGGGAAAGAGACTCATGCCTGATGTATTCCTTTCTCTCAAAGCACAGCCCCCAGGGGCCTCCATCCTGCCTAACAGATTTCCTGGACCCTGCTGCACCTAACAAGCTCTTGGTTTCAGATATATTGGTGTCCAGCGGTGAGGACACTTGCTGCTAACAGGAGCCGCCAACTAAGACAGCTGGTCCCTTTTAATAGAAAGGCCTCTGGGTCTCAGATGGTGGCTGATTAATACTTGTGACTGTTGTTGATTTTTGCCTCCTCCTCTCCTTGCTTTTGGGCCTAATGATTCCATTTACTGTTTTTGCTTAGCTTATCAAGCAACCGGTTGTCTCACCCCAGCTCTGGAAGGTAAACGCACATTGCATTACGTTCTCCGACTGCTTTTGAGAGGCCTTGAGAGGCCACTGGATGTCTGCTCGGTTCACTAACCAGGCTGCATGGGGTGAAGGGAGGTCTGGATGGTGATGGGGAGGGCATAAGAGGGTACTCACATGGGCAAGGGAACCATGAGTTGATGCTTGCATGGGCCTGGGACTCCGGAATAAAGATCTGGGCAGGAACTGCTGAGATGCTTGGAATGATAGCCCTCTGCCGTTGGAATGGACACCGAGGGGATGGAACAGGCAGCCACCAACCACAGGAGCCCCGTGCCTGGCTTGGGATACCTCATACATCTTCCTGTGATAGTGGTCCCCACCTTTTACATGTTACCCCTGCCATCCTGGAACTTCATGTGCCACCTTCTCTTCCTTTTCATTGTTCCCACACACACCCTCAGTGACCTAGAACTCTGCAAGATCAGAGACCACCTTACTGTCCTGTGCTTTCTCTGGCCTGAACAAGTCCGTGGTTAGGGTTTGCTGGCTGAAAAGCTGCCCTTTCACCTGCCAGGCTAGGGACAGCTTTCCAGTCCCTGCTGAACTATCAGCACCAGAGCCGGACCATTTCCTGGCTATTTCTTACCAGTTGGGCCCCATCCTGGCTATTTCTTACCAGTCGGGCCCCATCTCAGAATGGGAGTTTGGAGAGAGTTGGCTATGTTTTTGTTTTGTTTTGTTTTTCACACAGAGAAAGCTTTCTGACAAGCCAACTGGTTTCTGAATAATTCCTCACGTCTTCAGGCATGATTAGGTAGATCTTACCTAATGTGGTTGGTCCTTGACGGGGATAAACACAGAGGAAACTTTGGTGGGGGAGGAAGAGAGGATAACTCACATGATTCAGAGTGATGTGTGGAAGTGTCGGGGGCAGGGGACGGTATTCACAGGAAGGCAAGTAGCACACAACAGGTCAGATGCTCCTTTGAACATCATGGAAACACCAACAATTCTGGGATCCTTTCGAGATACATATTAGCCCATGATACCATTCCCAAATCATGGAACTGGAAGGACTTGGAAGTGTCATGTCTGCACAGATGGTTACCAGATGCATGTGGATTTCCCGTTTCTCAGGAACCTGGATGGGTTACACTTGGAGTCTCATTCACAACAGAGTGGAGAACAGGGACAGAAAGCTGTGGCAACCAGAAGCCGTGTGTAGTCAACAGAACAGGACAATATAGGATGGCTTTCCTCGACCTAGCCTGGCCTACATAGAAAGTTCCAGGCAGCCAGGGCTACACACTGAGACCCTGTCCAACAAACAAAAGTCCCAGGAAGTAAGACAAGGTAGAAGGACTCTTCAGCAGCTCAAGGCTCTCGTTTGGCTTTCAAACCTGGTGATCAATCTCTAGAACTCATGTCAAGGAGAAAAGAAAACCACAAGTTGTCCTCTGACTGCCACCTGTGTACTGTAGCCCACTTGGGCCCCACCCCTCCCCCTCACACAGTTTCATATTCTCTCTCCACATACACAGAGAAACACACACTCTCTCTCGCTTTCTCTCTTTCTCCATATACACACACTCACTCTTGCTCTAACACAAAGTAAATACATAAATTTAATGAAACCCCAAGTTTGCCTCAAATGACGAGCAAAAATCAAAACAAAGCCCAAACAAAAACAACTTATTTAATGTAATAAGGATATACAGTGAGGGCTGGTGAGATGGCTCAGCAGTTAAGAGCACTGACTGCTCTTCCAGAGGTCCTGAGTTCGATTCTCAGCAACCACATGGTGGCTCACAACCATCTGTAATGGGATCCAATGCCCTCTTCTGGTGTGTCTGACGACAGCAACAGTGTACTCACATACATAAAAATAAATACATTGCCAGGCAGTGGTGGCACACGCCTTTAATCCCAGCACTTGGGAGGCAGAGGCAGGCAGAATTCTGAGTTGGAGGCCAGCCTGGTCTACAGAGTGAGTTCCAGGACAGCCAGAGCTATATAGAGAAACTCTGTCTCAAAAAAAAAAACAAAAATAAATAAATAAATAAATAAATCTTTAAAAAAAAAAAAAAAAAAGGAATATACAGCAGTTGGGCTATATTTAGCTTAGAATTTCTAGAAAGTTCTCCAAAATCAGAAATTGCTATTAGTCTGACAGCAACAAGAAACATCTTCAAATCAGGTGCTGTGGTGCGTGTATTTAATTCCAACACTTAGGAGGCAGAAGCAGGTAGATCTCTGTGAGTTTGATGCCAATCTGGTCTACAGAGTGAGTTCCAGGATAGCCAAGACCACATGGAGAGATCCTGTCTTGTAGGAGGAGGAAGAAAAGAAGAAGAAGGAGAAGGAGAAGGAGAAGGAGAAGGAGAAGGAGGAGAAGGA